>PVIY010035743.1:0-26019 GCA_004026745.1 Myrmecophaga tridactyla
GGGGGGGGGGGGGGGGGGGGGGGGGGGGGCTTGTTCAGCTACGAGGGCCCAGCCAGGACCAGCCACCCACCAGGGCACTAACCCACACAGCCCTTTCCTCAGATAAACATTGGCTGAGGGGGAAGGGCTTTGCAACAGGGCTGCCTCCATCCCACCACATGCTCCCTGTCCCGCATGCTGGGCAGCTCCTCAGCCCTAGCTCCCTCTTCCTCCTCCTCCTTCTCCCCTCCACCCACAAAGGCTTAGAAGAGCTGGCATTGCAGGCAGAGAAGTCCAGGACCCGGATTGCCCGTTTGTGTGGCCGACTGACTAGATTTGGAGGGGTTCCTGTTTGTTCAGTGTTTTAAAGGGGAAGGTCCTTTATCTCTCAGTCCAAGAATCTTGGGGCAGAGCTGATACCTCCTGTCAGAGGCCTTGGGTGAGCATTTCTGTGCTTGGTCAGATTCCAGGAATTCCTGCAGCCCAAAGACCTGTTTAGCCTGAGCCTCCTGAGAACCAGCTCTTGGCACTAACTAAAACCTCAATTAGCTGTCACCCAGTTAACCAAAGACCACTGTTACGCCAGGGGGCACATGCTTGCTTTGGGAGGACACAGGAAATGAGGCTTCTGCCCGACCTTGGTTACAAGGCTTCAGTGGCTGCTGCCTCGGCCACCGTCTGCGCTCTGCCCGGGCAGTTCTGCCTGGCTCCGCTGCTGCCTCTCCAGGCCTCGGCTGGTCTCCTTAAGGAGTTTGCTTAGGATTCACGGGGTCTTCAGGCCCTTGAGCAAAAGATTCGTTTAGATTCAGGTACTGACCTAAGTGGGCCTGTGAACAGATGGATAGTTGAAGGCTTCTAGCTGCTGTGCACAAAACGCATTCATCTCCTCCACTCTCTAGAGGGTGTTGTCCTTTTTAACAGGTTTGGGAGGTGTCTGCTGTGTAGTGGGGGCACCTGTCCGGTCTTTCTTGGCCAACAATGGGATCTGGGAGGATAGAGCCTCGAGCTGCCTCTGTCTTTATCTCTGGCCCTCTGTGCCCTTCCATGGGTGCAGCGAATATGGCTGGTGGGGCCCGGAAGTGTGGCGCTATCCGGATGCAGCCTGCTTCCAAGCGAACGCTGCAGCCTTGGTCTGCCATGGCACATTCTGCATCATACAGCTTGTGGTCCCCAGGGGCAGGTTTGTTTTCACAGCTATCTTCCAGAGGCTGGGGTTGGAAGGAGGGAAGTGAGGCTGCTGCTGCCCTTGGCCAGCCCAAAGAGTTGCCAGGGCCTGAAGGGGCCCCTGCTGAGGCCCAGGCACCCTTACTAGGAGCACAGTAGAGTAAATCAGGGCCAGCTTGCTGGGAAAGGGTTTGGAGTGTGTTCTGTGGAGTGTAGAGGAGAGGGGGAGGGGCCTTTTGACTCTGGATGCCCCTTGCCAAGAGCAGGCTGCAGCTAAGAGGCAGAAGGTATGTGCCAGCTGTCACAGCCCCTCTCCTGGGGGTCCAGGGGTCCAGGGAGTCAGCCACTCTGGAGGCTTGAATTCTGGCCCTTGGCCCCTCCCTTTCCAGACCCAGTGTTGCCACCCAGAGCCTGGGGTGTAGCAAGTAAATATGGCTGGCCCTCAGCTAGGAACGCCTCCACAGGTCCTGCACCTCAGAGCACACAAGCCATCGGCAGATGCTTCTGGCTCTAAGCCTTGCTGGGGCGACCTTGGTACACAGGGGTGTAGTGAGTGCTTGTGGAGCCCACACGGCTCGCAGTATGGTTGGAAGCTGAAAGAACAGGGAAGTAGTGGTGCAAGGAGCAGGCTGTGCCCAGAGCCAGGTGAGCACCATGGGAGGTGGGGAGCGCATCCTGCCGGTAGGCGAGGGCCAGTGCAGGTGACTGAGTCCCTGCATGGCAGCTGCGCCAGCTCCTCATGGATTTTCTTGTGTAACGAGTGTGGCAAGGGCCTGCCCTAGACCCTCCTGTGAGCAGACCCCTGGTGGAGGCCAGCCTGCCTCTCCCCCTGTGCCCCAGTCACCACAGCTGCTCAGCCTCTGAGTCTTCCACAGGCCCCGACATGTGCCCTTGAAGTCATATTTTAAAATTAAATCCCCCTCTCCACTTAAAGCAGATGTCAACAGTATTTTTTCACATCTCTAATTTTTCTTATAAAAGTACTGAGTTTACTGTAAGTAAAATTTCATGGTAGAGAATTAAAAAGTATAAAAGCTTCCCATAATCCTACACCAAAGATGAAAATTAGGAAAGCTTTTATCACTGACTGAGCCCTGTGCACACGCCTCATAAGTAGCTGAACCCTCATGCCTGGTCCCGCCGTTGGCTTTCGCTCACCTGGGCTGTCGGGAAGCAGGCACTTCATGGCTACAGCGTGACCCTTGGAGTACCTCACCCTTAAAAGAAACTTTGTTTTGGGGGGTGAAATGTTCTTGGACATGCATGGCAGCTGCTCCCATTTGCAAGTCAGTACTCGGTCTCGGTGACACATCGTTCCCACTGGCTTCAGTGCAAACCATGCTTGCTCGGTAGTTCAGCTCGGAGGTCCGCGTGTGCACGTGCAGTGCTGGCATCACCCTCACGCTCCTCCTGACCTGGCTTCACCCTTGAGCAGTGCTGGAAGCTGTCCACATCCGTGAGCACGAGCCTCTGGGGGGTGTGCTGGGGTGGGGCGGGGGGCAACTTCTCAAAGGAAAACGAGGCTGCTTCACTAGAAGGACCAACAGGCGGGGCTGTCCCATGCCCCTGCCCTCTGAGCAGAGGCCATGCCAGGGAAACCTGGTGGTACCTCCTAGTTACGGTGGTTTAGTCACACCTATGTGGGGCCAGCTCTGTGCCAGCCAGGCCCTGACACAGGGACTCAGAGGTGGCTGTCAACTCTGCCTTTAGTTGCTGACAACCTAAAGACTGTCTTCCTGCATATTTCTCTTAGCAATTAAACTTTATTCTGTCAAGTGAATATTTATAAGAATGTCAGTCTGTGAAAGCAATGTGCTTTGGTCAGTGGTCAGTCTTGCCCACAGAGCTTCCCTGCTGTCCCAGAGTGGCCACTGCACCTCAGGACCGTAGGACATAACTGGAGGTGCACCATTCGGCCTGGTGGATTTCTGTGCTGGGTGCTCCCTGTTGGAGCCTCAACCTGGGGAGGCCTCCTGAAGCCCCCTGAAGCCCCCGCCAGGCCGCATGGCAGGCCTCAGAGTGGACTTACCCCCAGAGATGCCCCTGCCTCAAGCCCAAGCACGGAAACTGGAGTGCAGGTTGCCAGGGGCTGGGCAGCAACCAGGGAGCCGGGGCAGGGAGTGTCCTCAGGCCACATGCATGGGTTTCTGGCCAGTCCCCGTCCCCCTGCCAAACACACCTATCTTTGTGTTCCTGTGCAAAGCACACCCATCTCAGCGCTGGACCCCATTGCAAACCCTACCCTTGTCCAGCAGGCTCTGAGCTTCTCCTAAGGCTCCAGAGCCCCCTGACCCATGGAGGGTGGTAAATGCATGTGCAGCTGCCGTGCATGCCCGTGTGGTCCTGGCCCACACTGTGTCCCTCTGCCCAGGCTCACCCTCTTCGGCCTACATGCGTCCCTGGAGCCAGCTCTTGCTGAACACACCCCTCTCTGCTTCCTGCCTTGACTGATCCTGGCTCCTTCCCTGCAGACAATGCCCTGCCCCACCCGCCCCCATCCCACCCCACCCCACCCCCTGCCATTTTAGTAATCTCAAGGACCCCAGATCCTGCTCTACCCCAAATCCTGTCTCCCTGGGCATTCTCTGGCCTTCCACCACTTCTGCCCTCTAGCGACCTCTGCTGCTTTGTTTCCTCTCAACCACCGTTCCCAGGGCACCAGCCTCCCCTTGCTCTTTGCCACCCCACACCTCACTGGTCTCCTCCTGCCCTGTGGATCTCGCCCGTCTCCTGAGGAGGCCTCTGTCCTTCCTGTGCCTGCCCGCGTCTTGTCCCCTCAGTGGCACCAGGCCGTGGCATGATCAGGGAGTGGCATTGGTGTGGACCACTCTGCTGCAGAGCCCCATGGGGACACTCCTCTGGCCCCTTCCCAGGGCCTCTCCAGGCCAAGAAACAACCCCAGAACTGCCCCTACTTGGGCTGGCTTGCCGGGTTTGGGGCTGCCTTTGGGGAGACTTCCTGTGCTGGGTCTGGGGTTGTGGGATGCAGAGGACACAGGGTGTGGCCGAGGATGAGACGGCAGCCCTACCTAGTGGCCCACAGCAGCCTCTGTCCCCTGCTTGGCTCTTGTCCCTGGACTTGAGGGTCTGGCAGGGGTGGGATCAGCCAGTAGGTGGGTCTGAAAACTGAGAGGAAGCAGAGCAGCGACAGCCTGGTGCCTGTGATGGAGGAGGGGACTGAGCAGCCTCTGCCCCCAGGTCTCTGAGGATCGGTCTGCAGATCTCCCTGGACTACTGGTGGTGCAGACACGTGGTCCTGCATGGGGTGGATGAGGTTTGTCCTATGGGCTTCACTGGGGTCTGCCAAGGTCCCTGCCCCACCCATGGGGGTGGGGGCATCCCGGAGGCAGGCCTAGCAGAGGGTGGGAAGGAGGCACCCAGCCCATCCCATTCCCCAATGCCTTCCCTCCATGCCTGTGGCCAGAACAGCCTGCGGTACTTGGAGGCAATGTCTACGTGTCATCAGCGGGCAGCCGACGCCCTGGTGGCCGGCGCCATCAGCAACGGGGGCCTATACATCAAGCTGGGCCAGGGGCTGTGCTCCTTCAACCATCTGCTGCCGCCTGAGTACATCAACACCCTGCGTGTGCTGGAGGACCGAGCCCTCACACGCAAGCCCCAGGAGGTGAGATGTGCGGGGTGGGGATGAAGGGGAGCTGGGGCCCTGTCCTGGGAGGGGGCGTGGCCACAGCCTTGTGAGCAGTGGCTGGACCCACGGGCCTCCTGCCCAGGTGGATGAGCTCTTCCTTGAGGACTTCCAGGCCCCGGCCCACGAACTCTTCCAGGAATTTGACTACGAGCCAATGGCAGCTGCTAGCCTGGCCCAGGTGCACAAAGCCCGGCTGCATGATGGCACGCAGGTGGCTGTGAAGGTGAGGGGCCTCCTGTAGCGCTGTCCTGGGACCACCACAGGCCACAGCAGACTCCCCAGTGCCTACTGCCACCCTGTCTGTTCAGGTCCAATACATCGACCTGAGGGACCGGTTTGATGGAGACGTGCATACTCTGGAGTTCCTGCTGCGCCTCGTCGAGCTCATGCACCCCAGCTTTGGCTTCAGCTGGGTCCTACAGGTATGGTGGCCTCAAGGGCATGCTAGGAGCAGGGACCATTCCAGTCCCTTCCTGAGCCCCACCTGCTCATGTGTGGCCCCCAGGATCTGAAGGGGACCCTGGCCCAGGAACTGGACTTCGAGAACGAGGGCCGCAACGCTGAGCGCTGTGCACGAGAGCTGATGCACTTCCGCTACGTCGTGGTTCCCCGTGTGCACTGGGACAAGTCCAGCAAGGTGGGCTGGCCCAGGCCTCCCCAGGGTGGGGAACAGCATGGGCCTACTGAGCCAGCCCCTTGCTCTCTCCCAGCGTGTGCTCACGGCTGACTTCTGTGACGGCTGCAAAATCAATGACACGGAGGGCATCCGGAGTCAGGGGCTGGTGCTGCAGGACGTGAGTGAGCCTGGGGCCAGGGCCGGGGCCAGGGCCAAGCAGGGCCTGGAGGTGCAGCCCTGCCTGCCCACACCTCGTCTGTCCTCCCTAGGTGGCAGAGAAGCTGGTCCAGGCTTTTGCGGAGCAGATATTTTACACAGGCTTCATCCACTCTGACCCCCACCCTGGCAATGGTAGGAAAGGACCTCGGGGGGTGAGGCTGTGGGGAGTGGGGGACCGTGAGCTGACATCCCGTGTCCCTAGTTCTTGTGCGAAAAGGTCTGGACGGGAAAGCAGAGCTAGTGCTGCTGGACCACGGGCTCTACCAGGCTCTGGAGGAGAAGTGAGCACGGTTCAGGGCAGAGGCGGGCCCCAGGGGGGGCTGGCGAGGCTTCTCCTTGCAGCTGCTCCTGCCCTGGGGGTGAGGGGACTCATTTCGGCCACTGCCCACAGGGACCGGGCAGCCCTGTGCCAGCTGTGGCGGGCCGTCATCCTCAGGGACGACGCAGCGATGAAGGTGCATGCAGCTGCGCTTGGGGTGCAAGGTGAGGGGACGCTCGCAGGCAGGCATGGGGGGGGCGGCCTCCCCAACCTGAGCTAGCAGGCCCTCTCGCCTGCAGACTACCTCCTGTTCTGCGAGGTGCTCATGCAGCGGCCTGTGCGCCTACGGCAGCTGTGGCGCTCCAACCTGCTGAGCCGCGAGGAGACGGCCTACATGCAGGACATGGCGCGCGCACACTTCGATGGCGTCATGGCCGTGCTCAAGGCCCTGCCGCGCCCCATGCTGCTCGTGCTGCGTAACCTCAACACAGTTCGTGCCATTAATGCTGCGCTTGGCGCCCCAGTTGATCGCTACTTCCTCATGGCCAAGAGGTTGGTTTGGGGCCGGGGGGTGCTGCAGGCCAAGGAGGAGCCCAGCTAATGCCTGTGTTCTGGCGGGCAGTGCTGTCAAGGCCTGGAGCCGCTTGGAAGGCGCCACGTACCGAGGCATCTATGGCTCCAGCCTTCTGCGCCAAATCAAGGTCTTCTGGGAGATGCTCAAGTTCGAAATGGCCCTGAGGTAAGTGCCAGGTGACCCTGGTGGGGCAGGCACGGCCCGGGCCTGGCTGGCTCCTCACCAACCCTACCCCCACCCAGGCTGGAGACGGCCTCCATGTGGCTCACGGCACACCTGGTCCACACACTGGTCCGTCTGGGCATCGTGGCCCCATCTGAGGGGCTCTATGAGTACCTGGAGACCTAGGCACCCTCACACCACAGCCCAGATGTCCACGAGCAGATGGCACCACGAGACAGGTGCCCCACAACCAGGCACTGGGGGAGGGGCTGCACGGACGGACTTGACCACAGCCTGGCCAGAAAGCCCTACAATGACCACACATTCTTCAAAATCAAATCTCTCTGTATTTTGTACAAAAATTGGGTGGGAGGTGGCCATGAGGCTAGAAATGGGCAGTGACGCGGTCTGTCTCCAGCAGGTCGTCCAGGATCTGTGGGGACAGGGGTGGGTGAGGCCCAGGCAGGCAGGGGTCTGGTACCCGCGAGGGCAGGACACCGGGGGCTGGGGTACTCACGATGTCTGGCGTGGTGCCGATCTTCTTGGCCAGCTCACCACGCTCCATGGCGCTCAGGTATAGGTAGCGGTTGAGCAGCTCCCCGTCAAGGACATTGCGCACAGCGTTCTGCAGGATGCGCCGGTCCACGTGCAGCATCCTGGGGGGCAGAGGTCAGGGGTCAGGGCAGGTGAGGCGGGGGGGGGCGCCGGATGGGCGTCACTCACCGGAAGGCACGGGGGTTGAGGCCGGCGTGATGGGGCAGCATGGTGGTCAGCGCGTTCTGCAACATCAGCAGCCGCCGGTATGTCTTCTCCTGCATGGGCAGCAGGAGCCCGATGCCACCATCCAGGGTGGCTGAGGGTGGGGGAGCATGTAAGCAGGGCCAACTCACCACCCCACCCAACCCCAGCGCCCAGAACGCACCGAACCACGTGATGTGCTTGTTCTCCCACACCACTGACTTCTTGCTGGGACCCTCAGCAGCCCCCCGGCACGGGGTCCTCCAGAACGTGTTCACGTGGGCGCCCACATGGAAGTCTGCCCGGCGCAGCAGGCGCATGCCCCCAAAGCTCTCCTTGGCTAGATCAGGGGGCCACATGTCGGGAACTAGGGATCAGGGACCGACACCGCCCCAGCCGATGTGGGAGGGGAGCACTCACCTTCCGGTAGGTACATGTACACCATGAGGTTGCGGTCTCGGTCAGACACTGCAGACGACAGGCCCCAGGGACGGTCAGCCCCAGACCCCGCAGCCCCCGAGTCCCAGCCCCAGCCGGCAGTGCTCACCCAGGAAGCCCAGCTGGGCATTGTCTACCATGAAGTCCACGCTGTACACCTCAAGGGGCTTGGCGTCCTGGGGGGGAAGGGGGTGTCAGGCAGGCCAGCCACACAGGCGCGGGGGGCACCGCAGGCCCACTGCCGTACCCGGGAAACAAGGCTCAGTGTCTTGCTCTCCTCCTGGTACCGCAGCAGCGAGATGCTCTTCATGACGTCCGCGGCCAGGATGAAGTTCTTCACGCTGATCATCTGGTGGATGTAGAGCTGCGTGTCGATGAAGGCCATGCCTGTCAGCTCACTGGCCCGCAAGCTCCACAGGAAGATCTAGAGGACAAGGGGGGAATGAGTGGGGATGCTCGAGTGGGGGAGAAGCGGGGGCGCCCCTGGGTGGGAGAAGGTGGGTGTGCCGGGCTCACCTTCTGACCAATGGCGGACACCAGGTGGCCATTGCAGTGGCACAGGGCTGTGACCGGCCCCTTCTGCTCCTTCTCATACAGGACCTTGAACTTGTTCTTGGTCAGGGGCTGACCAGGCTCGGGCACCACCTCAATCACGTCCATGATGAGGATCTGGTGGGGCAGAGCTGTGAGGCTGGGGCAAGGCACCGCAGCCACCCCCCACGGCTCCTGCCGGCCTTACCCGCCCTCGGCATGTGACCTCCTCCCCCTGCATGAGGCAGGTCCCTGCGGCCACATAGCCCTTGAGGCCCGACACGGTCTCCTCGCTGCGCAGGGACACGGTCTTCATGCAGGTGACGTGCTCCCACTCCTCCAGCTCAATCCTGAGGGAACAGGCATCAGGATGTGCTGCAGGCCCAACTGACAGGCACCCCCACCCCCAGGCTGGGCCTCACCGGGCATTGGGAATGGCCTCCCAGCTGACAGGGGAGATGAGCTGGATGGAGAAGGCTTCCTGCTGGGGGTGGATGTAACGGTCATCTGTGGGGCAGAGGGCAAGGAGCGGGGGTCATGGCGAGCTGGCTGACCTGCCTGGCCAAGAGTGGGTAAAGGGCAAGGGGCGGAGATCACAGTGGGCTGGTCAAGACCCGCCTGGCCAGGGGCAGGGCTGTGCCCACCTCTCTCAATGGTCTCGAATTCCTTCTCCTCACCAGTCATGCGGGGGATGCGGGTGCAGGGCGCGTTGGTGCTGGTGGCCACAGCATACACCTGAGGGGGAGGGTAGCGTGTCAGGTGCAGGCGTGCCTGGAGGGCCCTGGGCGCAGAGTGGGGCCTACCTTCGACTCCACGTGGTAGGCCACGTAGTGCGCTGTGCAGCGCAGTGGGATCTTCCTGACGGGCCAGGGGGCGTCATACGACAGGTAGGCAGGCAGGACACTGATCCTCAGCTCCCCCTGCAGGTGGGGCGGGTACAGGCACAAGTGGCACCAGCTGTGCAACAGGCAGCCCAGAGACAGCTCTCTGGCTGGGGGAGACCCAGCGTGGTGCAGTAAGGACGTGGCGGCACCAGGGCTCCTGGGGCCCAGACCTGCTCCGGCTCTTGGGGCCGCTGAGCTGTCTGCCCCACAGTCTGCTGCCCACAGCCATCCCTCCCCAGCATTAAGCCCGCAGGTCCCACCGTTGTGACCCGGCTGCAACCCCACCAACCTCAAGACACTGCTCTGGGGACCTAGACAGCCACCCTTGGGCTCAGACTTTCCCTACCTGTCTGTTGAAGTACAGGAAGCCGTGGGGGCAATTGACGTTGTGGAAAGGGGCGAATGAGTCGATGGGGCCATCAATGCCCATGGGGTGCAGCCGCAGGGCCCCCCGCCCAGTCACCAGGAGCCAGTGGGGTGAGGGGCCACAGATGAAGACCTGGGGGCCAGCCCACCATAAGCAGAGACCTCCTGGCCCTCCGCAGCTGGCACCGCCCAGCCCCTGGCAAGCCCACCTACCCCTGAGTAGCCATAAATGTCCTCGAAGTAGCGGAAGCGAGCCACGCGGCCCCGGGCCCCAACCCCCTCCTCAGCGCCACCACCCTCTGCCTTCTTCTTGGACGGCTTTGGCTTCTTCTCACGGAAGTTGATGTTGTGGGGGACCTGGGGGAGGCCACATGAGGGCCGGTCTCATGCGCTGGACCAATGCCCCCCACTGCCTTCCTCAACCCGGTACAGCCTCCTGGCTCCTGCCCCTCCCCAGGAGGGCCCGCCCCGGCACCTTTTTGAAGCGGACTTTAAGGTTGCCCTGCCCGAGCTGCGAGTCGTGAGGGAAGGCCTCATAGAGCAGCAGCTCCTGGTCCACGTGTACCTGGTGGACATGAACACGGTAGGACGGGACAGGGCGAGAGGCAGGGAAAGGGGGACAGAGAATGGGGGCACGGCTGCGGGAGGCCCATGTGCTCACCAGCAGGTAGGGCCGGCTCTGGCGGCTCCCTAGTGCCACCAGCAGCACCTCTTTGACGAGGGGCAGCTCGCCCTGGCGCGTAACCTCCTCCTTGCGAGCCTCACCCTGCGTGGTGGGCTGTCCAAAGGAGCTGTCCACCAGCACCCGCTGCCCCACAGGGAAGTTCTTCACTAGGAACACCAGCCGCCAGTCAGGGAGCTGGTAGATCTGGGGGCCAGACACAACGGTCAGTGGAGCTAAGGGTGAAGGGGGTGGGGGCCAGGCCTTGGGTGGGGGATTGCCCACCTCCATGGCTCCGCTCTCCCGCACCAGCAGGCACCAGTGGGTAGGCTCGGCCCGGAAGGCAGGGGGCTCGCGGTCAGCAGGGGGCTGGCAGCTCCGGCGGGTCTCCTCCTTGCTGGGGCTAAAGAGGGAGCCCGAGTCCCCATACAGCATCTCCTCCTCGTCGTCCACTGTGGGGCTGGGGTCCAGCAAATGTGTCACAGGCGCCAGCCCAACCACCCAGTCCCCAGCTCCTACCTGCCCAGGCCCCTGCACACCTGGTCTCAGAGCCCAGGCCCTCAGCCTCCACGCCGCTGCGGCCCCCCAGCTCATCACGGGCCCCTCCCAGGCGGCTCTCGGTGGTGAACATGCCACTGACGTCGCGGTACAGACAGAGTGTGATGACCTTGGACTGCTATGGGGGACATGGCAGGTCAGCTGGTGGGAGGAGTAGGGGAGCTGGGGGCAGCCAGAAGGTAGGTGGGGGCAGAGGAGGAGCCTACGTGGTGCAGTGGGGGCTTGTGCAGCGCGAGGCGGTGGTGGCGGCCTCCGTATGAGTCACTCTTGAGCAGGAATGTGGTGACCTGGCCCTCGGCACTCATGACGACCACGTAGGGGTCGGCCACGGCGCAGTGCGCAATCGGGGAGCCCAGGTCCACAGGGATGAAGTGAAGCTGGCTCACTGCAGGCGCAGGGGTAGGTGGCAAGGGTCAGCACGAGGCAGCAGGCAGCATGGCCTCCCCCTGCAGACCCCATCCAGCCTACCTCCTTCCAGCAGGCGGATGCCTAGTGGCGATACTTGTACGATGTAGCGATTGTCACCAATGTTGCCGGCGAAGACAGTGGGGCCCTGCGTGGCAAAGCCACTGGTGTCCAGCTCCATGATCTCCTGCCCCGTCTGCAGGATCTGTGGACACGGGTAGGTGAGGCCATGCCCTTCCACAGGCCCCTGCCACAGCCCCAGGCCCAGCCTCACCATGGTGGAGTCCTCCCGGCTCAGGATCAGGAAGCCGTGCCTTCGGCCCTCCTCTTCGGCCACGGAAGCACTGGGCTCCTGCTCTGCTCCCTCCCCCTTGGGAGTCTCCTCCTGAAAAGCAGGTGGGAGAAGCTGTACTCGCCTGGCACTGATTCTGTCCAGCCAGGAGCAGCTGCACAGCAGTGGCGGCCTGTCCCCTGGGGCCCAGAAGGAAAGCCTGAACCCATGTCCCTTGGCCAGGCAGCCCCCACACAGCCCCCACAGCCCAGCAGAGGGATGCGGACACTTTCTCATCAGCCCAGACCAAGCCTGGCTAGCTGCTGCAGAGTGGCTGTGGGGCTGTCCCAACGGGACACGGTGCCAGCATTGGACCCCCACACCCCCAAGCCCCTGCCAGCCTAGGGCCTGGCCCACCTCCTCTCTGCGCACAGGTGCAACGACTGTCCACATGTCATAGCATCCCGGCAGCTCGAAGGTCGTCACCACTTGGGGCCGGATGCTCTTCTGCAGATGATGCTGGGGGTCACCCACCCAGCCCCAAGGACAGATGCCCCCGAAGGCTACCCACACCCCGGCGGCACTGACAGGGCTCCTCCCCGTGGGGCTTCGGACCATCCAGCCCCCAGGATAGGCCCCGCACACCTGCAGCACTGACAGAGCCCCATTTTTCCCGTATCCGGAACAGACCACGATCTCTAGGTCCGGCTCAGGGCTGTTCTGGAACTGCACAGGAAGGGGATGAGGACGAGCCCCTCAGCTGTTCCATCTGCCCCCCACCCCAACCCTGCAGCACCTCTTCAGAGAGGAAAGCAGGCTCGCCCATGGCCGCATTAGCGCAGGGTCCAATGTTGAGAATGCTGTCACAGACCTGCGGGCAAAACAGCAGTCAGGGGGAGCCCAGCCTCGCCTCCAAGGAGCACATGATGGTGGTGCTGGGGGAACCCCAGCCTCACCTCGAATGAGTAGGTGGCCAGCTGTGTGCCTGACTGCGCCTCGCTGCCGTAAACTTCAATCTCGTCCACCTCGTCCTGGGGCACCGTCTTGCTCCCTAAGCACACTGAGAGCCCGATGGGCCCCACGGCAATCCCTGTTTCCACCCCCCTTGGCACCTCCAGCCCCCACGCCTCACCTGACCAGCCCACGGCCCCATCCACTCGCTTCTTCTTTGTGGGCGGCTCTTCCTGGAGAGCAGGAGGACAGTGAGTGGCCTGGGCCCACCAGACCGCAGCTGCTCACTTGATGCTCAGCCCTGGGGGGTGCACCCACCTTCTCTGCTATCTCCCGGACTGCACTGGCAGGGGGCTCCTGGAGCTTCTCCGTGTACTTGAGCAGGAGAGAGTTGCCCAGGCGAGAGCCCAGGAACAGGTACCCGGGCTCCATGGTGACCATCTGGGGCATGGGTGGCAGCTGAGCACCACAGCCCAGAGGTGAGCCCCAGCCCCCCCAGCCCCCGTTACTCACACTGGTGGTGAGGACACTGGCTGCCGCCCTATCGAAGTGGAAGGAACGGACGCTCCGCATGCCGTCAGTGATGAGGGTCAGCACGTAGCTGGGGGCGGAGGACACTGAGCTTGGGAGCAGCGGGAGAGACCGCAGGGTGGGGCTGGGGGAGACGGGGGCTGAGGGTAGGGCTCTGGGGAAGCTCACATCTCGCCAGCCTTGAGGGAAATGACCATCTTGTCGTAGGAAATGAAGGCTGCCTGGGCACAGTCCAAGGTGATCCTCACGCCCTCCTGCGTGCCTGTGGCCGGACCCTGGGGTTGTCAGGCCTCGCCAAGTCTGTACCTCCATCCTCCCTCCACCCTATACTGGTCCCGCCCCCGCTGCCAGCCACACCCACTCACGTAGTGGGAAGGCAGTAGTGCCTGAGGTGAGGCTGTTGAGCGCAACGCCATATGGGGGGACACTCTGGTTCAGATAGAGCAGCGAGTTGACAGCAAAGACCACCACCCCACCTGGAGGGCACAGATGGTGGGTAGGTCAGGACACCCTCTTGGTGTCAGGCCCACCCCCACAGGACACACCGCGGAGGCCCCTCACCTATGGGCTTGGGCACAGCCAGGGCCTGTGTGCAGTCAAAGGGCAGGCTGGTGAGTGACCAGATGACCGGGTGGACCTTCTGGGTGATGTTCAAGGAGATGGCCACGATGGAGCACGTGTCCTGCCGCACAGCCACCCGCCTGTGCAAAGGTGGGCTCAGCAGGTGGGTCTCCCTCCCCGTTCCCCCGCCCCCAAGCCTGTGGGCTCGAGAAGAGGGGCAGCACGCCTCACCCCGGCCAGGTCTGGTTGGGCTCGAACAGTATTAGTAGGGTGGGCTCGTAGTAGCCATGCAGGAACTGCAGGTCCACGATGTTGAGCAGCTTCTCGTCCAGGGCCCTCACGTCAATGATGTAGCTGGGCAGGAAGCTGGAGCGCTGCCTGGGGGTCGGAGGGGCTGTCGGTGGGCAAGGGGCTGGGGTGTGGCAAGGTGAATGCTGTACCTCAGGAAAACGTCCTTAGTCTTAATCTGCGTCCCAGGGGCTGTGAGCTACTGAAATGATGAGCTCCTGGAGATGTCATTTTTAGTTAGGGTGAGGCCACCTGCATGTGTGTAGCGCTTATAAAGAGGACCCAGAAATCACGGAAGCCAGGAGAAGAGGCTGCCAGGCGATGGAGGCAGGGACACAACCAAAGAACCCCAGGGCTGCGGCAACCCTGGAAGGTGGGGGAAGCAAGCCTTCCAGCCTCTGAAACTGCCATGCCTTCAGGTGACCCACTGTGCGCTGTCACCACAGCTCAGGCGAGCTAAGATGGGAGAGGAGCTTTGGAGAGGACAAGGAGCCCTGACAGTGGGGCCCGCGTCACCCAGCACTCACCCCTCACCCACGAGCCCCTCATGCTCCTCAGCCAGGCTCTCCCTGCGGAAAGGCAGGACCACCAGCCGCGTGCCGTAGATGAGCATGACAGCACAGCGCCCATCCGGGTCCACCCGCACCCGCGGTGTGTGCACATTCTGCACAAACCCATCCTGCAGGAGCGAGAGGGGTGAGCTGGAGACCACCGAGAAGCACTCACGGAAGGCTGTCACATCCCCAAGGGAAACCGAGGCCTGGCCCTACCCGTAGCTCGGGCTCCTCGAAGTAGTGCAGGGACAGGGTCTTCAGGTCATGGGTGCCGGGGTCATACTCCACCACCGAGAGCTGGGGACAGGGTGTAAGACTGCGGTCACCAGCTCAAACACACTGGTCAGCCCCTCCTGTGGTCACCTCAGGACTGGCCCCCAACCCATGCACAGGGCCCTAGGACACCCCCACAATCCACCCACCAGGACTCCATTCCAGCACCCTGGCCCACCTTAGCATCCTTGAAGCTCAGGAGCAGGGCGTCCCTCTTGGCACCAGCCAGCTGCACGCTGGCCATGGACATGACATTCCCAAAGAAGGAGAAGGAGGCCACTAGCTCCAGCTTTTCCCGATGCTCCCGGTGGGCCTTCCCCTCTGGAGTAGAGGTCAGTGGGTCCAGAGCCTGGACCACTCCCCACTGCCCACATGCCCTGCTGCCCGCACACCCCGCACTCACCTGTGCTCCTGTCATTCTTGGTCAGAGCCTGAGAGGAAGAGCAAGAGGAGCCATGAGGGACCCCAGGGTGGGCTCCTAGTGGCCTCCACCTGATTCTAGGGACTCAGTCTTCATGGACAGTGGGAAAAGGTGGCTGGATCTGAGAGCACGCACGCTTCCCCCACATACGCAGACTCACATTTGGATGGGCTCCAGGCTCCACCCAGTAGCCCCACCTGTGCACCCCACCTGCCTGGCTGTGAGCCACACAGCCTCAGAACCCAGACCCTGACAGCCCAGGCTGGCCCTCAGCTCAGCCACAGTGGAGACCGCAGCCAACAAGACAGGATCCCTGCACAAGCCAGAGAGTGCCAGAGACATTAGATACTGTGAGTGATTGTTTATTAAAGGAGGAAAAGTGAGCTCCCCTGACCCCTGATGTTGCCCATGACTCAGGCATGCAGGGACGGAATGTGCAGGGACAGGTGTATGGGACTGGGTGTGTGGGGATTGGTGTAAGGGGACACCTGTGCAAGGACTGGGTATGGGAGGACAGGTAGGCGGAGACTGGGTATAAGGGGACGGGTGTGCTGGAGAACAAGGCCTGATGTCCAAGCAGCCCTTCATATGCCACAAATCCCTGAAGGTCCCTATCCCAGGTTAGGAAAACAGCTGTGTCCACCTAATAACAGAAACCCTGTAGTCTTCTGTGATGAAATGGCAAGTAAGCATGGCCTTCATTTGTAACACACAGAGGCTTGCTCTTGTCACATTTTTAAGCAAGTTTAACGAGCTTAAAAAATGTTGGACATATCTAAATCAGCTTCTCTGGATAGCTCATTTAAACAATCCAAACTTCAAGTCCAGAACAGGAATGAGGCCTTGTAATTCTGTACAGCTTAATATAACACCAGGACACCTCTCAGACTATGGTGGGCTGATAACTAAAAAGTACTGGTAGAGTCCCTTGAGGATCCAAAGAGAAAATATATGTGTATATATATATGGAACTATGAAACTCTTCCATCTAGGAAACCCTGGGTACCCTCTCAACCCTGGGGTCTTCCAAGAAAATAGGCCAAGCCCTGGATTTTGAGGCACGCCGTTATGAAACTTACTTCTGTAGGAGAGAAGCTAAGACTACCCATAATAAGTCCTAAGAGTTGCTTCCAGGAAGCCTCTTTGTTGCTCCGATGTGGCCTCTCTCTCTAAGCCCAACTCTGCAAGGAGAATCCTCGTACTCCCCCCTAGGTGGGTCAGGACACTCAGAGGTGAAAATCTCCCTGATAATGAGAGGCACGACTCCCGGGGATGAGTCGTGGGAGCAACAATGCCTTCCTGACCAAAAGGGGGAAAAGAAGTGCAAAAAAATAAGGTATGAGTAGCCAAGAGAGATCAAATGGAGTCAAGAGGCTGTTCTGGAGGCTGCTGTGATACCAGCTTCAGTTAGACAGTGCTGACTGCCAGGGTTTGCCAAACCCCAACCAACGTCACTCCCGGTGGCTCTTAACACCTAGGGCTTGAAATTAGACTCTATAAAGGTTTCATGAACTAGGTTTGTCTTTCTGGATCCTATAATTTCCAAAGGGTTCTTGTGTCAGATAAATCCTGAAACCAAGTACCAGTTTGTAGCTATTATGTACCCCAGAAAAACCATGTCCTTTAATCCTCAGTATTGCTGGGTGGGATTTTTTTTTTCTTTTACATGGGCAGGCACCGAAAATCACACCCAGGTTTCCGTCATGGCAGGCAAGAATTCTGCTACTGAACCACCAGCATACCACCCAGGGTGGGATCTTTTAAACTATTTCCATGGAGATATGACCCACTCATTTGTGGGTGGTAACTTTTGACTAGATTGTTTCCATGGTGATGTGTCTCCACCCATTCAAGGTGGGGTCACTTACTGGAGCCCTTTTAAGAGGGAACCATTTTGTAGAAAGCTTTAAAGCCAACAGAGCCCACACAGCCAGAGACCATTGGAGATGAAGAAAGAAAATGATCCCACCCCCACCCCTGGAGGCCAGTGAAGAAGCTTGGAGAGAAAGCTAGCAAACATCGCCATGTGCCCTTCAGCTGAGAGAGAACCCGGAACATAACTGGCCTTCTTGAACCAAGGTATCTTTCCCTAGATGCCTTAATTTGGAAATTTTTATAGCATTGCCTTACTCTAGACAATTTCACAGTCTCAGAACTGTAAACTTGCAACTTAATAAATTCTTTTTAGTGTGTCCCTCCCTTGGGCAAGCCCACATTAACCTAACATGTACTCTCTCTTTTTAATAAACTTCTCCTTTAATAAACTTTACTACTTATGCCTACTGGCCCTCTCATCTCTAAATTCTTTTAGTTTTGAGACTATTGAACCTGGATTGAGGCTCAGCTGGCACCACTGCCAGCAGGATACTGGTTACATAGTCTGGTTAGGCCGCCAGGAGTAATTTCAAAAGATCCCAGGACAGCAGCATCCTCCACCGGCCCTCGAGACCTGCACTGCGTAAGTCATGCCCCCCTCTTTTTTCCTTCCCTTTCCCAAGGGAAATTTTTCAGGTATTCTTGCTCACCTCCTCCTTTGCATACTCCTGTACCGTTTGTAAAGTCAACCATTCCCTCTCAAAGGAGAACCCTGGTTAGCTAAATGGGACCTGTGTCCCTTATCTGTCTATAATGGTTTTTAGATTGGGTCTTGCATGAAGCTTACTTTCTGCCCCCAGAGTAGGGAAAGGAGCAGAGGTGTGGCTCAGAACCACCAGGGTGGGAAGTCTGGTTCACCAGCCCTCCAAGTTCAGCTTAGGAGTCAAGGGGTGAATCCAAACAGCCCATCTCCTAACGTCTCACGTTTTCTCCCCTACGGGGACACCCTGGGGCAAGTAGGTGTCACAGTGTGTTCAGCATCCTGATGGACAGCCCCCTGGGCTGCACTCTGAAAAATCAGAATAATCTGCTGACTACCAAATTGAGAAAAAAAGTTAATTTCTTATTGTAATGTTTCTTGGCCTCAATATAAATTGGGCAGTGGAGAAGAATGACTAGAAAATGGCACTCTTAGCTTTAACACTAGTCTCCAATTAAATATTTTTTGTAAGATAGAAAGGAAATGGTCTGAAATTCTTTGTGTCCTACTTTTTTTTTTTTTTTTAAATTTGCATATGGGCAGGAGGCACCAGGGATCGAACTCCAGACCTCCAGCATGGCAGGTCGGAGCTCTGCCTGCTGAGCCACGGCAGCCGCCCTGTGTCCAACTTTTTATGGCTCTATGTCAGAACAAGGCCACGAGGAGAGCTTATAAAGTACGTTATCTTAATGGAGAATTAAGAGGTGACCCCTTTCTGTCTCAAGAAGAGAAGGAGGCAGAGATTTTAAATGGCATATTGTTAGCTAAACCTCCAAAGTTTGAAACCTCAAAAATACTTAAAGGAAGAGGCTTCCAAGCCCACTGAGCTCCCTCCTTATTGAAGTCTGGTGGTGGGACACACTTGCAGTGGAGCCCCTTACCATACCCTGGAGAAGGGAAAAAGCAGCTGTGAAAGAAATGGAATGCATCCTCTCCGGGAAGTCAATGGGGAAATGGGAACTATTAGGGTTCACTTTCCTTTCTCCATGACCAACTTAACAGAATGTAAAAAGCAATGGGTTAATGTTCTAAGAAATGATCATGATAATGAATATGTAACTATGTGATGATATTGTGAATTACTGATTATATATGTAATGTAGAATGGAATGATCATCGCAGAACTTATGGGAATGAAAGGCACAACAGAAGAGATGAAAAAAACAATGGAAACCTACAATGTTAGATTTCGAGAGACAGAAGATAGGATTAGTGAACTGGAGGATGGAATATCTGAAATTCGACAAGCAAAAGAAAATATAGTGAAAAAAATGGGAAAATATGAGCAGGGACTCAGGGAATTGAATGACAATATGAAGCGCATGAATATACACGTTGTGGGTGTCCCAGAAGAAGAAGAGAAGGGAAAAGGAAGAGAAAAACTAATGGAGAAAATTATCACTGAAAATTTCCCAACTCTTAAGAAACACTTAAAATTACGGATCCAAGAAGTGCAGCGTACTCCAAAGAGAATAGATCCAAACAGACGTACTCCAAGATACTTACTAATCAGAATGTCAGAGGTCAAAGAGAAAGAGAGGATCTTGAAAGCAGCAAGAGAAAAGCAATCAATCACGTACAAGGGAAGCCCAATAAGACTATGCGCAGATCTCTCAGCAGAAACCATGGAGGCAAGAAGACAGTGGGATAATTTATTTAAATTACTAAAAGAGAAAAACTGCCAACCAAGAATTCTATATCCAGCAAAATTGTCCTTCAAAAATGAGGGAGAAATTAAAACATTCTCAGACAAAAAATCACCTGTCATCAATGTAGAGAGTTGGGGCACTGGAAGCAGGAGTGCTCCCAAAGACCAAAGGAACCCTGAGGATGGAGAGAGCCTCCAGGGCCCTGTCCATGAGGCGGGAAGGCAGGACACTGGGCCCAAAGAGTACATCGAGCCCCCAAGGAGGAGCAAAGCCTCTCCAAAAGCCTTGTTGGCTACCCCCCTCACCAAGACTGAAGGGGCCTGGGGCCAATAGCTCCCTGCATCTCCTCGAAGAATATTGAAATTGAGGAATCTTGGGTGTTTCTAGACGTAGCAGGTAAGACTGTTAATTTTTAACTTAATATGGGAACAATCCAATTATAAAATGGGCTAAAGATATGAATAGGCATTTTTCTGAAGAGCAAATACAGATGGCTCAAAAGCACATGAAGAGATGCTCATTTTCACTGGCTGAAAGGGAAATGCAGATCAAGACTACAATGAGACACCACCTCACATCTATAAGAATGGCTGCTATTAAACAAACAGGAAACTATAAATGTTGGAGAGGATGTAGAGAAACTGGGACACTTATGCACTGCTGGTGGGAATATACAATGGTGCAGCCACTAGGGAAGACAGTTTGGCGGGTTCCTTAGGAAATTAAAATATTGAGCTGCCCTATGACCCAGCAATAGCACTACTTGGTATATGCCCAGAAAAGCTGAAAGCAACGACACAAACAGACATTTGCACGCTGATGTTTATAGCAGTATCATTCAAAATCGCCAAAAGATGGAAACAAACCAAATGCCCATCAAGAGATGAGTGGATCAACAAAATGTGGTATATATGTAGGATGGAATATTATATAGCAGTTAGGCAAAAAATGACATCCTGAAGCACATGACAAGATGGATGAGCCTTGAACGATGGTGTATACTTATGAATGAAGGTTGTGCTGCTACAAAAAGGAACAAAGTCGTGAGGTATGCAACGATGTGAATGGACGTGTGGGACATGTGGTGAGACAAAATAAGCCAGAAACAAAAGAACAACAATGGTATGGTCACCTTTAGAATATGCTTATAAGAAAACAGGGGCCTAGAGTGTAAGCTTTTAGAGCAGACACATTAAGTCCGGAGTGGTAATTATTATTTCTGGATTTTGAGAGGCTGTTTTATATATATAACCTGATATTTGGAGAGAAGAATGAAGCCAAACAGGTTGGGGTTAAAGTAATTCAGGACACAGGAGTAAGGAAGACAGTGTCTATATTTTAGAACCACACAAACTCTTTGAGACCAATGGAAAAAAGGTTTATTTCATCTGGAACAGAAATTTTCTGTAGTGCATAATCTAATTCAACCTATATGTATAGCTCATATGAACAACTGAAACACAGGGAGCATAATATAAGAAAGAGGTCCTTTAATCCTGTATAGACTATTGTAATCCCTGGAAGCATCCTAGAGTATATTAAGCAGACAATCAAAAAGTACTGGCAAAGTCCGTGGAGGGAGGGAAGAAAGACTATGGAACTATTAAACTTCACCATCAGGGAATCCCCTGATACTGTGAAAAACTTTAGGGATACCCAAGTCAACAGGCCATGCCCTTGATCATGAGGCTTACTCTCAGGAAGCTTATGTAGGTAGTGGAGAAGCTTAGACTACCTATAGGCATGCCTAAGAGTTATTCTGGAGTTATTCTCTTTTGTTGCTCGGATGTGGCCTCAATTTCTTTAAGCCCAACTCTGCAAGTGAAATCATTGCCCTCCCCTCCTCGTGGGACATGAAAGTCTCCCTGGTGACATGGGAGATGACTCCCAGGGATGAATCCAGACTGGCACCATGAGATCAACAATTATATCCTGACCAAAAGGGGAAAGTGTAACTCATAAAGTATCAGTGGCAGAGAGAGTTCAAATAGAGTCAAGAGGCTACTCTGTAGGTTGCTTTTATGCAAACTTCAGGTAGACCTTGCTACCTATAACCTGCCAACCCCCAACCAAGATCATTCCAGCCAACCCTAAAGAACACCTAGGGCAATATATAACATTCCACAAGAATTCCAGGCACTAGAGTAATTTTCCAGAAACCTACAACCTCCAGATGAGTCCCTGGTCCACATAAGTACTGCCCAGCCTCTCCAGAACATCAGATAGCTCCATTTCCCTACCACCTATTAGTGACAGACCCTTCCAACATCAAAAATGTAGAATTGCCATAGCCCAAACAACCCCAATGAGAGGTATGGAAAGATCAAAGGTGATATGGTGAAGTTATACATAGAAGATAGGATTTAACAACTGAATATGAATGCTGAGTCATTAAACTGTTATCTCTTTTAGTCTCCAGTATTTTAGAGCAGCTATAAGTAAAAATCTAAAATTGTGACACTGTAACCCATGTCAATATCTGAAATATGTTCTACAACTAATTGTGGTGCTGTGCTTTGAAATTTATAGCGTTTTTGTATGTTATTTTTCACAAAAAAAGAAGGGAAAAAAGTCAATAGTGACAATAAAAAATGTTTAAGCCCTCTAGCCTCCTATATTCTGGAGCAGCTAGAAGGAAAGATATGAGATGATCATATGGTAGCCCATGACAAACTCTGGGATCTGTCCTGTAACCACTTGTTGAAGAGTGCTTTGAAAACTATTGCTTTTTTATTTCTCTGCTTTGTATATATGTTATACCATACAGTAAAAAAAGTTAAAAAAAAATAACAATGGGCAAATGATGTGAACAGATATTTCTCCAAAGAAGATATACAAATGGCCAATAAGCACATGAAAAGATGCTCAACATCATTAGCCATCAGGGAAATGAAAATCAAAGCTACAATGAGATACTTCACACCACTAGGATGGCTATTATTATTATTATTATTTTACAATATGAACATTCTTTTTTTTTTCCAATCACATGTTGTATATCCATCATCATGATCATTTCTTAGAACATTTGCATCAATTCAGAAAAAGAAATAAAAAGAAAACAGAAAAAATTCATACATACCATAACCCTTACCCCTCCCTTCCACTTGGGGATGTTGAATTTTCCCCCTTTCTCACCATTTCCCCAAGGGGACTTTGTTGCAAGGATTTTGCATTGTGTGGGAAATGGCAAAAGTACTAACTAGACTGTAATAAATCAAGGATTCATATTATAATGTAAGGAAACAAATTAGAAAACAATACAAAATGCATAAGTAATAAGTTAGTTGGAAAGATAAAATAAAATACCTGATTAATCCGAAACAAAACAGAAGAGAAGAAAAATGAAGAATAAAGGAATAATTAATATTTTTCCATTTACACTCACTCCACAAGCAAAGAAATATAAATGGACTAAACATTCCAATTAGAAGACCAACAGTCAAACTAATCAAAAAAACAAGACCTAACTCTGTGTTGTCAGGTCATTTAAATTTAAGGACACGGACAGTTTTAAAAAGGTATTCCATTCTAGGACTTAAAAAAAAAAAAAGCAGGGTGGCTATGTTATTGTACAAAGCTGATCATAAGGCAGGAAGTGTTATTAGAAATAAAAAGGAACATTTCGTGATGAAGGCCAATTCAACAGTCAGATATTATTCTAAATGTCTTAACAATATAACTCTAAAATTTTTAAAATAAAAATTGGCAAAAGTGAAAAAGAAAAGAGGTGAAGATGTTAGCACACCTCCCTGGTAACTAACAGGACAAGAAAGAAAACATCATAGTGAGAACAGGGCGGTGGGTAAATGTCAGTCTTTTCAATAAGTAGTACTAAAGAAAATGAAGGAAGCCACCTCACCCCATACATGAAACTCAAGTCCAGCTGAATGGATATCTTAAATAAATAGGAAAGGTAAAACAAGCAAGTTCAGCAAAGGAGTTGATTAAATATAAGCAAAATGTAATAATCAATTGTGGCCCATCTACCCACAACAAAGAGTTAAGTATAATATAAGAGAGACTGTGTATGTGTAGTTTTGAGAGAAATCCCAGTGACAATGGCAATAAAACTCTAAGGCACCCAACTATAAATCAGCAAAGATGTACAGGACCTTTACCGAGAAAAACTGAACCCTTTATTGAAATTAATAAAAGATTAAAAAAATGAAAATATACCATGTTTCTGGAAGGGAAATTTCAATAGTGAAGATGTGAATCCTCCCCCGATAATTCATGAACTCAATGTGCTTCCAGTCAAAGTCGCAACAGGTTCCCATCTCATTTAATCACCTCCTTCTCAAATGTATGTGGGAGAGCCAAGCAGCAAGGACACGCACACCTCAAAAGATGAGCGAGCTGAGGAAGCACTTGGCCTACGAGAGTATCAAGAATCATAACAAATTGATTGTACGCTATGGACTGTATGTGTGCGAAGATTTCTCAATAAAAATATTAAAATAAAAAATTATAACAAATCTGAAGAATTTAAAACAACGTGAGAGAAATGGCATTATAAACCATGAGTCCATCGACAACTAATTCTGGACAAAGTGGGCATCTCCAGAGAAGAAAACAGGGCCTCGGCACGGCTCACAGTACACATGGCTCAGCTTTGGGGGCTCAGTCCTGCCCCTTTCCCCACAGCCCACACTACCCTGCTAATGCTGGCGTGCCCCAGAAAAATGCACACGCGTACCCAAGAAATACATACAATCATGTGTAACAATACAACATGAGACATATATAGAAGCTACTTCCATAAGATGCAGATAAAACGACCCTACAACCATGAAGATAAACTGACGAGAGCCAGACACATGGTCTTCTGGTGACCCCAACCAGCTTCAGAGTCTAAATGCCACCCCAGGCTGAAGACCCCAGCTCACTCTCCAGCCCAGACCCTGAGCTCAACTCCTGATCGACACAGGCACTTCGTATATGACTGGCATCCCATCTGTCTGCTGTGTCCTGGGTTCACTCCCAACCTGACCTGGGGCCAGTTTGTGTGTCCAAAATAGGACAGAAGAGAGGGTGTCACTTTTAAGGGTGGGCCATAAAACAACCCACACTTCAGTCTCAAGGGTCAGGCTGCTCATTATTCACTAACAGGGAAGCCACGCTGTGAGCAGCGCCCAGAGAGGCCTCCTGCCTGCCGCCTCCTGCAGCACCATCCTGGAAACAGGTCCTCCAGTCACAGTCATGCCTTCAGGAGACATGGCCATGGCCAATGCCAAATAGCCACCTCCTTGGCCACCTTCTGAGAGACCCTGGCCTTAGACCCGCCCGCTGAGCCCCTCCTGGATTCCTGACCCTCAGGGACTGTGAGATAGGCCTCCAAGGACTGGGATAACGCATTAGGCAGTAACAGGTAACAACATAAGGTCCAGAGTAAGCTGTTGACCCTTCCCTTCCATCCCACCCACAGCATTCCCCATCTCAGGTAACACCAACTCCACCCCTTCCAGGTGCTGAGACCAAAACCCTGGTTTCGCCCTTGATTCCTCTCTCTTTCACACCACACATCCTGTATCAGCAAATGCTGTGGGCTCCACCCAGAACCCGACTGCTTCCCACTACCTTCTCTGCCACCATGACAGGCCAAGCACCAACACCTTTTGTCCCTCGCTGTGTTGACCCCTGCCTTCCTAGTCTACTCTCAGCACAGTGGCCATGTGACTGTTCAAACATAAGTCAGGTTGCATCACTCCTTTAATGAAAACTCTGTGTTAACTGCCCACTGGACTCAGAGGCAGAGCCCAAGTCTTTTCACTGGCCTAAAAGGGGACACATGCTAATGCTCCACTCAGTCCTGAGACGTTTCATACCCTCACTCCCATCTCCCTTACGCCCTCTGTACCAGCCACACTGGTCTTTGGCTTCCCTTGGGCCCACCAGAGAGGCACTTTTGCCTTAGGGCCCCTGCTCTCCCTGCTGCCTCTGCCTGGGGTACTCTTCCAGGCTCCCTCCATCACCTTCCCCTTGCTTGCCCAAATCTCATTTCCCAAGGAAGCAAATACCTAACCCTACAGCCTGGCTCCCTACTCCCCTCATTCTGCTCTCCGCATTTTTCCATAGCATTTGTCATGTATCTTCTAATACACCATTTCATACATTGTTTATTGCCTTCCATCCCTCTGGGACAGAAGTTCTAGTAAGCCAGGCATCTTTGACAGTATTGCTCACTCGCATTTCCCAAGATGCCTGGCATACATTGATTGTACACCAAATATGGAATGTTCATGTGTTAAGAATGTTCGTGTTGATATGTTGTTTTGTTTTGTCAATAAAAAATATTAAAAAAAAAAAAAGATGCCCAGCACACAGCAGGGCTTAAAAAGTATCTCTCGAAAAGATCTATGAATGAATTTCAAAATATGGGATCTGAAGCATGCTGAACCCATTTGTCAAAATTATAACCCCTTAGCAAACTTCCAATTTGTTTGTTAGAGTTGAATAGCATCAGGAAACAGGGTACTTTACTAAAGTTAAAAAGTTGTTTGAAATTTTGGAAGATGGGACTGGAAAACCAGTTTCAAGATTTAGCAGATATAGCCACAGATTTTCTCATTTGACATGGAGCTATGTACAATTATTTGAAGATCTCTTTTTCAGCTTTGACCTCCATTAAAACCAAGCACTAAAATTTATATTTTGACTAGTGCATTTTCTAATATAACTTATGTGGACAGCTTAATTGAACACCAAAAGTACATGGAACCTTGAGTAGGGCATGAGATTTT
>PVIY010035744.1:0-26016 GCA_004026745.1 Myrmecophaga tridactyla
GGGGCAAAAGTCAGCGACTGGGGGACCCACACAGTCCCCGAGACTCATGCTCTGGGCGCCGGCTGGGAAGGGAGCCTGGCAGCGGGCCTGGGGGAGGAGGGCTTCCCTGACAGCACTGGGTCCCAGCCTCCAAGGGACAAGGCGCCCAGTCCCCAGGGAGGGAGGCAATCCCAGCACAGTCTGGGCACAGGGGGTGAAAGCAGGTGCTTGGGTGTCCTGGGTTCCAACCCTGGCTCCCGCATTTACTGTGTGACCCTGGGGACAGGTTACTTCAAGTTCTCTGGGCCTCTGTTTCATCCGTAAATTAGAGATGCTGCTGCTCTTTCAAGAAGGACCTTGTGAGGCTGGCACGCGTGGAGGCAAGCAGAGTGCTCAGCCCACGGCCGGGCCCACTCATGCCAGTGTTCTTGTGAGGACAACACAAATAGGGCCAGGTAGAGTCCAAGTGCTCGGGAGCCGAAGATTTTGTTCTGGCTACTCCTCTTGTAGGGGATGTGAGGGAGCCCCAGACGGGCCCACTGGGCTCCCTCTCCCCAGGCAGAGAAGTAGGGACAAGCATTTGGAGTAGAGGAACACTAGGGGCTGAGGCTCAGGAGTGTGTGTCTGGTGACCACACAGATGGGGACAGCGGGAGGCTAAAGAGGGAGCAGGGACAGGGAGGAGGGGTTCAAAAGTTCAGAAGGATCCTGGAGGCCATGGAGAATGAAAGGATGAAACCTGTCTTTAAGGGACTGAGGCATATAGGTCAAAGGGCTGGAGGAAGCTGGAGTCAGAACTACGACAGGACGGGTGGAGAGAGGACAGGAGGCAAGAGACTGTAGAGACACATGGACCAGGCAGGTGAATGAGGTGAAAGAATAGTCCTGGATGACACCCAGGTGGCAGACGGAGCTGCTGGGGAGAGGCAGAAGGTGGCCTTATTCTCTGGTTTGCGACAGCAGAACAACAGGGGGCTGGGGACAATGGTGGGTTTCTGGTGCCAGAGGGACGTCCAAGGACAGAAGTCCTGAACACAGCTGGTGGGGAGGCAGCAACAGCTCCCACTGGGTGTCTCTCCCATGCCAGGCACAGTGCCCTGGGATCTGCCTATCACTGACCCTTCCAATCAGTCCCCTACCCTTCTCCCCACGATTTCGGTATCGTTCCTCCATGACAGGCAAGGTCAGAGCCTGCCAGGGTCTCCCAGAATAAAGACCAGATTTTGTTCAACTCTCTTGATCACGGTCTATGTAACAACACCCCTCTCTTAACTGTGGGGGGTGTCCAACTCACTAAGTCAAAAGAAGCAATCCACTGCTGGAGAGAACGTCCTCAAGCCCCCAGGACAATCCGCTTGGCCTCCCCCCCAGCCCCCTGTTCTGGAAGGATGCCTGTTGCTGTTCATTTGTGCCCTGGATCCCATGCCCTCTCCTGCCTGCAACATCATGTTGCAACATCTCTCTAGAATCATAACAAATGCATTCACTATTACCTCTTCCTTCATTTAAAAAAAAGAAAAAACACACTCTTTACTCTCTTCCAGGTATCGCCTGGTTTTTCTGCTGCCTTTTCTAGTATAGAGCTGTCTATGCTGGGTGCTATCTGTGTTCTTTCCATTCTCTCTCCACGCCCCCCACCTGTTCAGGGACACCACCCCCAACGGGCAGACCTCCTCCCCAGGTGACCTTTTCTCCCCCTCCCCAGGCAGCTCTTAAGACCTAGTGTTCTCTAGGTCCTGCCTCACTGTGGCTCCTTCCAGTCTACTCTGCTACTGCTTCTTCCTCACCCAAGTCTGCAGGCCCCCTTGCCTCTCTGTCTGCACTCACCGTGTGGATCTCTCCTGCTCTCAGGGCTTTAGGTGATTACTCTACACTGAGGACTCCCAGCTATGGCTGCTGCGTCTCCCCTAAACTGCAGATTTGTCCACCTACCTGCCTTGGCCACACTCCCAACTTCATGTCTAAAAAATCAAGCTCTGGAGAACTCAACCTGCTCTCCCACTGTCTTCCCCAGCTTAGCTACCAGCAACTCCATCTTTCTATGCTGTAGTGGAGTGAACAGCGCCCCCTTCCCTGAAATGCAGTCACCTGGAACCTCAGAATATGACTTTATCAGGATAGAAGGTCCTTGAAGATGTGATTAAGGTAAGGATTGAGATGTGTTCATCTTGAATTACGGTGGGGCCCTAAATCTAATGAGAGAGCCCTTATAAATGAAAAAAAAAAGGGTCACACAGAGGTCATATAAAGATGGAGGCAGAGATTGGAGTGATGCCACCACAGGCCAAGGAGCACCAAGGACTGCTAGCAGAAACAAGAAGAGAGGCGTGGGATGGTTTCTCCCACACAACCTCCGGAAGGAACCCACCCTGCTGACACCCAGACTTCAGACTTCTTGTCTCCTAACTGTAAGTGGAAAAATGTGTGTTTTAAGCCACCCCAGTTGCTGGTAACTGGTTACACAGTCCCAGGAAATTAGGACACAGGTGCTTTAGCCAAAAGCCTTGGATTCATCCTTCATTGCTTTCTCTCACACCCCCTACCTGATCCAGACCCTGCAGCTGTATCTGTAAAATATACCCAGAATCTGACAACTTCTCACCTCCATGGACAGCACCCTGGTCCGAGACACAGTCATCTCTGGCTTGGATGATCACAACAGCCTCCTCACTGGCCTTCCTGCACCCCCACCCACCGCCCTCTAAATGTAATTCAACAAGATGGACATCTTTGTCTTCTTTGTTCACTACCATATCCCCAGAGCCTAAAATCCCTCCTGGCACAGAGCTGGTACTCAACATATTATTTACTGAATGAATGAATGAACAAATGCCAGGCCCCATGCTAAACTACAGCAACGCTGCAATAAACAAGGCAGGCAAGGTGGAACTTATATTCTAGTGGAGACAGACAGATTCTTTACAAGTAAAATAATAAACCAGATTAATTTCAAATAACTGGTAAGTGCCTCAAGGTCAGTAAAACAGGTTAAGTGAAGGCTTCTGGAGTGGGGCTACTTCAGCAAGAAGGTGGGGTGAGAGGGGAGGCCCCTTAGGGTACCTGTCATTTGAGGCTTAAATGATGGGAGAAGGCAGAGGTGCAAGGTAATCCAGGCAGAGGGAATGGCAAGTGCAAAGGCCCCACAGCAAGACAAACTTTCTTGAGAAATAAAGAGTGGCATGGCTGAAGTTCAGTGAGCAATGGGGAAAAGGGTATGGGATGTGACAGAAGAGGAAAGCAGCTGCAGGAACCCAAAAAAACCCTGTAGGCTGATCCTTGCTGTTTGTTGTCCTTGTTGTTTGTTCCCCAAACCTGGCCGTAGGACCCCTCCAACAGAATCAACTGGGGATGCTCAAAA
The DNA here is from genome assembly GCA_004026745.1 of Myrmecophaga tridactyla. NCBI lineage: Eukaryota > Metazoa > Chordata > Mammalia > Pilosa > Myrmecophagidae > Myrmecophaga > Myrmecophaga tridactyla. The sequence continues at coordinate 3,337 of PVIY010035744.1, forward strand.
AAATGCTGATTTCTGAGCCCTAACCCCAGATCTCGCTCTACTAGAGTGTCAGTTCTGTGGGGTGGGGACTTTATTGTTTCGTCCATTACTGAATCCTCAACACGCAAATAAATTAAGCCAACACGCAGATAGATTAAGCGCTCAAAAACTACTTGTTGAATGAAAAAATAAGTCTGGTGAATCAGAGTCTACGGGGATGGAAACCTGAATCTCCTTATTTAAGCCAATGACAGTCCCTCCGCCCTGCCCCGCTCCGTCCCGTCCCAGGAAAGGGGTTTGGCCTGCCTTTCTGTTGCGAAGTAGGCCGAGGCGCGCCAAAGGGGCTGGAAAACAGGTAGGCCCCCAACCCCGCCGTGTCCTAAGGGGCGGCGGGGGAGCGGTCCCTCCGGGCTCACCGGGACTTCGGCGTCGCTTCCTGACGGCCGCCCGCAGACACCAGGCTCCCGAGCAGCCGCACCTACAGGATTGGGGCCCGGGGGAGTCAAGCTCCCCGACGGGCTGTTCCCCAGGCCCGGGGCCTCCGCCACCCCCGCCAGGATCCCGTGAGCACTCCCGAATAAAAGAGAACCCGGCCCGGCCCCAACGCCAGGGATCGCGACCATTACCTGCACTCGCGTTCCCTCGTTGCGAAGGCTCCGCTCACCCGGGAGACGGCAACTTCCGGTTCCTGGCGGAGGCGGAAACCCTGGTCCTTTCAGGTCCCGCCCACCCCTGGCGCACAGGCCCCGCCTCCTTCACCAGGTTCTGTGTGCGCACGCATACACACATTCCGGGCCTGGCGGCGGGGTCGCAGTGCGCCTGCGCGGAAGCCCGCATCTATTTAATTGTCCCTGAGCACGTGTCTGCCGCTTCCGGTCAGTTCCCAGGAATAGGGATGCCATCGTCTCAGAGGCGATGGGCTCTGGCCGTACCAGCGCTGAAAAGGCGGCCTCGCCCTCGGCCACAGCACCTTCATGGATGCTGTTTTCTAAGTTCAAGCTCCAGCCCCTCGCAACCCACCTGAGTTTCTCTGCCTCCGACACCTAATTCTGAGCAGAGAGACGATGTTTGGTTTCTGGATTAAGATGCCCGCTTCAGCTGCTGGGTGGACAATAGATGGTAGGAGGAAGCTGGGAGGCCCAATGGAAAGCCACACAGTAGTTCGGTGAGAGATAGTGTTAGAATTAATGGAGGCAGACAGAAGCCTAGTTATCCAGAAGTCTAGAAATGGAGCCAGTCCTTGTTTTTGGAGCTAGGGTGGAGGGGTGGGGGAACAAGGCCCCATAATTTAGTAAAGATGATGGTATGTTAGTCAGAATTCTTTAGGAAACAGAACTGATAGGAGATACTGTAAATACTCAGAACTGAAAGTTTTATAAAAGTTGTCTCACGTGAGTGCGGATGCACAGGTCCCAATTCTGTAGGGTAGCCGCAAGCTGGGAACTCCGAGGAAGGCTTTTGATGAACTCTCCAGGAGAAGCTGGCTCTCTTTTGAGTGCTGAAATGATCACTTCTCCTTTTAAAGCCTTTAGATGATCGGATGAGACGTCTCTCATTGTTGAAGATAATCCTGTCAGTTGACTTTAGATGTAATCAGGCATAAATGCAACCAAATCACTGATGATTTAAGTCCAGGAAATGTCCTTCCTTGACCAAACAACTAGACACCAAAACCTGGCCACCTTGATACATGAACCTACCCGTCACAGATGGATAGAAACATAAACAATTAATTGCTATACACTTAGATATGGCAGAGAAGTGGTCCATAAGTCTCTGAGAGCATATGATGGGGGTGGGGGGGTTGCCAAAGTTTCGTTGTTGGACTCATGCTCTGGTTGGAATCTGAAGCCTGAGTAGAAGTTAAATAGCCAAAGGCAGTACCTCTAAAACTTCCAGTGGAGTGAAGGAAAGAGGGGTGTCAAGAATGTCTCCTAATGTCGGCAAGTCCCTGCGTGCTCCTGCCTTACTCAGATGAGGAAGCTTAGGAGAGAGGATTTGGAGGGGCAAGTCAAGGGTTGTGTTTTGGCCATGATAAATTGGAGAAAGATAAAGGGGGATGTGGAGCAGGCCATTAGGAATGGAAGTCTGGGGCTCAGGAGAGAGATCCAGGTGAAATTTTGAATCATTAGCTGTGGAAGTTGCTTGAAGTCTTGGGACCAGAAACCTCACCTGGTTTCAGGGGTGAGGAGCACAGTATAGCAAAAGAGGAGGGCTAAGAGAGAGACCAGGGATTTTCTAGCCCCAGAAGTTGGTAAGAGGAGGATCCAGCAAGTAACTAGTTAATGCCAGTGAAAGAGGAGGAGAAAGAGATGGGTGGCCTGTCCTGGAAACCTCCAAAAGGTGTTTCAATATGGGAAGAGTGGTCAGCTGTGTCAAGTGTGGCTGAGATTGAGGAAGATAGGAAAGAGGGTTGATTGTTGACTCTGGCAAGTACTTGGTCACTGGTCACTTTGGGAGGGGGTGCTTTGTTGGAGTGTTCAGAAAAATAATTTGTAATGAAATGTATTTCAAATATAGTTCACTGTTCAGATACTGGGGTCCTGCAACATCAATTGACCTATCTCCATGGTTTCCCCTAGGGGGCAGTGTTACCCCTGTTGGACAACTACCCTTGGGCAGCATCCTTTCTCCTGAAGTACACACAAAATGGGTTTACACTATAAACTTTACCCTGCAGCTTGCTATTCCCGCTTAATGATCAACCCACACATGTACAATGCTTGTTTTTAGTAGCTACAGAATCCATGGTGCAACTCTGCCATAGTATATTCAACCATTATCCTTCTGATGGACAATTCCAGGCACTTTCTGATTTTTGCGGTTGCAAGGATGCGATAACAAATTTTGGACCAATATCCTAAAGATTGCATCTTTTATCATGAAGGGTAGATTTCCAAAAACAGAATTTCTGGGTTACAGGCTGTATATATTTTCCTTTTTGCTCGTGATTGTGAGGTTAATTTTATTTTTCTCTCCTTTCTTCTTTCCTTCCTCCCTCTTTCCCTTCCTCCCTCCTTACCTCCCTTTCTTCCTTTCTCTTTTATTTCCTTCTTCTCCTTCCTCCCTCCGTTTCTCATTTCCCTCCTTCCTCCTTCCCTCCCTCTCTCTTCCCTCCTTCCTTCTTTTCTTTCTTTCGCAGCTTTATTGAGGTATCATTAAGTACAAACTGCACGTATTTCATTTTTCACCCGCATACACCCATGAAACCATCACCGCAATCAAGATAGTTAATACATCCATGACCCCAAGAAGGCTCCTTGTGCTCCTTTGTAGTCAACTGCTTCCCCCACCCCCAGCCCCAATGTGGCACCCACTGGTCTGTTTTCGGTCCCTACTAAAGCTTTATATTTTTCAGAAAGTCATTTAAATGGAATCGTGTAATATGTGAGCTTTTGCGTTTGACTTCTTCCACTCAGCACACTACTATGTTTGAGTCTCATCAGTGTCACTGACTGTGTCAGTAATCTGTTCCTTTTTTATTTTTTTATCATTAAAAAAAATTTTTTAAACATACAAACACGAACATTTTTACCGTATGATCATTCCATTCTTGGTATATAATCAATAGCTCACAGTATCATCACATAGTTGTAATTCATCACCATGATCATTTCTTAGAACATTTGCATCAATTCAGAGAAAGAAATAAGAAAAAAGAAAAAAAGTCATACTATACCATACCCCTTACCTCTCCCTCTTATTGACTGCTAGTATTTCTATCTATCCAATATGTTTTAGCCTTTGTCTCCCCTATTTTTTTCCTATACCCCTTACCATTCCCTTTCATTGATCACTGGCATTTCAATCTACTAAATTTATTTTAATATTTCTCCCCCCTATTATTTATTTATTTTAATCCATATGTTTTACTCATCTATTCATACCGTAGATAAAAGGAGCATCAGACACAAGGTTTTCACAATCACACAGTCACATTGCGAAAGCTATTTCATTATACAATCATCTTCAAATATTCCCTTTTTAAAATTTTTTTTAATTGTAGAATATAACATATATACAACAAAGGAATAATTTTCAAAGTACATTTTTAAAGTTATTACAGAACAGATATCAAAATTTGGTATCAGTTACCACTCCACATTTTCAGACTTTTTATTCTAGCTGCCCCAAAACACCAGAAGGTAAAAGAAATATCGTTATAGTGATTCAGCAATCATACTTGTTTGTTAAATCCCCATTCCTCTGTTATAACTACTCCTACTCCTTTGATCCTCCTACTCCCAGTCTTTAGGGGCCTTTGGGCAATACCCATTCTAACTTTCTTATTTGAAAAGGGGTGTCAACAATATAGGATGGGGGACAGAATTAGTTTGTATTCTTGGAGAAGCTGCACCTTCTGGGTTTTCAGGACTTATTTGGCCTAGCAGGCCTCCAGAGGTTTCAGGAAAGTCAACTTAGTACATGAAACTTTTGTAGAGTCTCGTTTAGAGTTCTACATGTTCTTTGGGGTTAATGAGAATAAGGGGGTATGGGAAACTATGGCAATTAGCAATATCTAGCTGAAGTTCACATAAGCGTAGCCTCCAGAATAGCCTCTTGACGCCATTTGAAGTCTCTTAGCCGCTAATCCATTTTTTTTGTTACATTTCTTTTCCCCCTTTTGGTCAGAAATGCATTGTCAATCCCTCAGGGCCAGGGCCAGGCTCCTCCCTTGTTGTCAAGACTCGTGTTGCCAGGGAAACTTTCACCCTTGGATGTCATGTCCCATGTTATGGGAAGGGCAATAATTTTCCTTGCAGAGTTGGGCTTAGGGAGAGAGAGAGGCCACATCTGAGCAACAAAGAGGTTTCCTGGAAGCAACTGTTAGGCATAATATAGGTAGCCTTAGCTAATCTGTTCCTTTTTATTATTCCACTGTATGTATAAATCACAGTTTGTTCATCCTTCCAATTCTTGATGGGCATTTGGGTTGTTTCCAGTTTGGGGCAGTTATGAGTAGAGCTCCTATGAGCCATCTCATTCAGATCTTCATTCATTTTCATCTTCTACTGTGTTTTATTTTTATGCTGAAATAGTTGATTATTTTTGTCTATGGTCTGAAGTACAGCTTAGCCTTTGTCTTCTTTTGGGCAAATCAACAAGGCAAAGACCATCCCCTTTGCCATGAAGTCGTTAACGCCCCCGTCAACACACACCACATTTTTGCTTGTTCCTGAATTTGTTTCTGGATTCCCTCTTGTCCTGTCAAACTCTCCATGTTTTCCCAAGCCGATGCCACACTGTTTTGATGACAGTGAATCTTGCTGTTTGGTAAGGCAGCCCTCATGCTCCTTCTTATTCACGGCTCTTCACCTTGGGTGTGGCCTCACTCTCCGGGGCTGGCCTGGTAGCTACAAGTCCGCGCTGGTGCCTGTCCCAGGACCTGCTGGGAGGGGCGGGCGGAGGAGGGAGAGGAGGAACACTGTTTTAGACAAGCCGGTGTCCCGAGGAGAGAGCTGTGGATATGAATTTGGGGGCACAGCGGGGCACGTCCATGTCAGCGATGGTTGAAGTTGGGTGTGATTGCTCAGGAAAAGTGAGAAGAGATGAGACCTTGCAACAGGCCACGAGGCACTCTGCCATCTGGGTCTTTGCAGTTTAGAAGGCATCTGTGCCCTGGCTGGTGTCCCCACAGCTGGACAGCTGCTTCCTGGGGGTGAATACGTGCCCTGCCCTAATCCTTTTAGTGCTCCTGCGGTTCCCAGCTGCCTGGCTGGAGACTTTGGTCCTTGGTGCTTGGTAGAAGCCCTCGGCTGGTGGGGAGGAGGGGCCCCCACCCTGCCACTCACTCCCCGGGTGGCCTTAGATGCGTCGCTTCTCCTTTCTGAGCTCTGGGTCCCTCTGCTGTGAATGGGAACGTCAGGCTAAGGCACCTCTGATTCAGACCCCCGCCTGCCCGGAGCCTCTGAGTCAGTGGGAAGAGAGAAGGCAGCTTGGTCGCTGCCTAGTCTGCCATGGGTTTTAAGGCCAAAGGGCTGACACTTCCCAGACGGGACCTTACTTAACCCCTTTGAACGTCTGTGATGTTCTCCTCCGAGAAGTGGTGAGGATTCGGTCCCAGCCTCGCGGGGATGATTTTGACTTGCAGAGCTTGCCTCCTAGTAATTGCCTGGACAATATCAGCTGGAATCGACCCAGAGCTGGCATTTTGATAAGACTACTTTGTCTCATTATAACAGTAACACATGCACCGTGTGACAAATTCGACGACATCTATAAAGTAACAAATGGAAGGTGCCACTTCTAGGTCCCTCTCCCCAGAGGTGACCTCAGCTACATTTTTGTTCATGTGGCCAATTTCCTTTCAGTTGGCTGGGTCAGGAGCTGGAGCCAAACAGCTGGGTCCCTGCCCTGTCGCAGCTGCAGTGGCAGTTGAGGAACAGTTTCTGTGAATTGCCTTGTGCCGGCTGGCCGGCTGTGGGTGGGTGTTACTCAACCTTCCCTAGAGGGGAACTGGGTCCCCTGCAGCCTTCAGCTCAGAGCAGTCACTCTGCTTTCAGAACTCATTGTGCAGCAATAATTCTGCTTCTAGGTTTCCCACGTATGAACTTGCATGGATGTACAAAAAGCATGGGTCCAGACACCTCTGTGGCTGCGAAAGATTGGAAAAGACCTCAACAGGCACCAGCAAGGAACTAGTGACGTAGGCTGTCCAAAAAGAAGGCAGATCTCTTCCGGGGAATTGTGTGTGTCTGTGTGTATGCTGTATGGTAGAGTCACATTTCCTTATCTATCCATGTGAGTATCCCATTATTGCAGCACCATTTGTTGAATTTTTGCTTGTTTGTTTTTTGGGAAGTGTATGGACTGGGAATCGAACCCGGGTCGCCCACATGACAGGTGAGAATTCTGCCAGTGAATTACCTGTGCATCCCCTGCGCTTGGGAGTTTTTCCTGCTTATTTGGTAAACGCATTCTGCACACATAGGGAGGTCCAGGGTGATTTATTGCAGCATTGTGTGAGCAGAGCAAAGGTATTGGAATGAACGCAGGGGTGTTGGTTTGAAGGTGTAAGTACCCCAGAAAAGATCACGTTCTTTTAATCCATCTCTGGGAGTGTAGATCTACTGTAGATGGGACCTTTTGATTAGATTATTTCAATTGATATGTGACCCACCTCATTCAAGGTGGGTCTTAAGCCTCCTACTGGAGTCCTTTATGAGAGGATAACACACAGAACAAAGCCCCAGAGAAGCTCAGGGAGGAAGCCACCAAAGCCAGATGCAGAAAGCAACAAAACCTGGGAGAGAAGGACCAGCAGATGCTGCCATGTGCCTTCCTGTGTGTGAAAGTTCGGAGCACCAGCAGCCTTTCTGCAGGAAGGAGGTCTCCTCCTGTAGACGCTTCAATTTGGGCATTTTCACAGCCTACGAATTGTAAGCTTGTAAGTTAGTAAATCCCCATTGCAAATGTCAGCCCAGTATACTATATATTGCGTTTCATCAGCTTTTGCAAACCAAAAGACCAGACGATGCTTTAGTGGGTGGCTGGTTGGATGGACGGTGGATTTGGCCATAATAGGGTCTTTCAGTCACAGAAAGAGCCCAGATGCTCTCCTGAGGGCTGGCAAATGCAGAGTCCCACCCTAGGGTACAAGAAGCTGAAACAGCAAGATGCAAAGAGAACCTTTTGGGGAGACAGAAATGTTCTCTAATTCCATTTTTTTTAATTAAAAAAAAACTTAAGTTCCATATCTTTATCATGGTGACAGCTGTATACATTTGGCAAAACTCACCTAACTGTATACTTACAATGTGGCTGTTGTACTTCAACAGAGTTGATTTTAAAAAAAAACAAGGTTAATTAGCAGCACTGAAACTTATATCTGAATGTGATTAAAAGGGGAAAACTAAATTGTATAGATGGTTACAGAATAAAATTTTTTTAAAGCTTATGGCACTACAAACAGTGAACCCTAAGTTAAACCATGGACTGAAGTTAATAGTTCAATTATAAAAAATGTTCAATCATCGACAAATGTGGCACACCAGTGCAAGGTGTTAATAAAGGGGTGGTGTATGGGAACCCTGTATTTTATGCATGATGCTCCTGTGACCCCACAACTTCTCTAATAAAGGAAAAAAAGCAAGGTGAGTTGTATGCATGTTACTGCAATAAAAAGCTTCATATATATATATAAAGATGGGGTTCAGATGCAAAAAAAAAAAAAAAGGAAGGTTCCCATCAATGGGAAAGAAAGGAGAAAAACAGTCACGTTTGTTTTTATTTTCACATAGAAATAGAGGAAGGAAACTCAAGACGTTAATTAAAAATTATTTCCTTTTAGGACAAAGGGAGGAAGTAGGGCAAGCTGGGACAGGGAGGGTGGGAGACGTTTCACCTTTCTATAAACTGTGGATTTTGGAATCATCCAAACATATTTACTGATTCCGCATACGAATGAACAAAAACGCACATTCTGATATGAAAAAAATCCCAAGAGTTGTGTGGTGAAGTATAAAGAGCCAGGTAGAAGTACGTGGAGATTGCGTGGCTTTGGTGTATAAAGGGGGACGATTTTTTATTATAGAGCCATCGACGGTGGAAGGAGACAAAGTGATATGCTGGCTGCCCTTTGGAAGGCAGGGGGACAGTGGGGGCTGCAGACCTGGCCTGCGAGAAAGACTTGCTTTGTCTTGGACCCTCCTGGGGTCGGTGGGGGATGCAGATTATAAAACCAAACAGCAAGAGGAGAAGAGATAGCTCCTGGCACAATTTGGCACTGGCAACTTTATTTTATTTTTATTTTTATTATGGAATGGCAGTGACAGAAGGAAGCTTGATTCAGAAGGAAGCTTTCCTCTCTGCTCCCCCCACCGCCCAGAACTCAGGTGTGCCTCCCCGAGGCTCCCCCTTGTCTGTGTCTCTTTCACATAGGTGGGGTGTCTGTGACACAAGGGCCACGTGGCACCGGAGGGCCTGTGCTGTGGTCCCCCTTTCCGCACTGCCCCCAGCCCCCGCCCCCTGCCCAAGGGACCCGAAGGAAAGCTGTGCCCTGTGGCCAGAGGTCCTGGGCTGGGCAGACCCCTGCGCCCGGGGCCTCGGAGCGGCTCAGGGTCTGGCCCTCCTGGGCAGCCTGGCCTTGAAGAGGGACTTGCCCGAGGCCTCGATGTAAGTGACAGCCATCTCCTTGGGGCCCACCTCCACGTGGGCAAAGCCGCCCAGCGAGTCCTCGGCGCCGTAGTGGAAGCGCAGGTAGCCGGCGGGGACCTTGCGCTGGTGCCGCGTGGAGGGATCCATGAAGTTCCCGGCCCCGCTCAGCACGTAACCCACGCCGTTTTCGTCCTGAAGGTACTGCAGCCGGGGACAGGGGACACGGCGTCGGTGGAGCCACCAGCCTGCCCACGGGGGCTCGGTAACCATCCAACCTGGGGGCCAGGGACAGGTCCCTCTCCCCCCATGGTCACCCCTTGGGGCAGGGTGCCTAACCCCTCTGTGCCTCAGTTTCCCCGCCCATAGGAGTGCACGAATGGTTCCTTCTTTACGGGTAGAGCCCCAAATCCGCAACCGGGAACTAGCAGCTCTTATCATGATTGGGGTGGGGTGGGGGTGGGGGGCTTTTCCCTGGGAAGAGTTTGAGGGAGAGTGGGGTCATGGAAAGCCCAGCCCCTGTCCCATCTGCCGCCCCCCGCCAGCCCCCCCGCGGGCAGCTCACCTGCAGGTTGTGGTCGTGGCCGCACAGGTAGGCGGTGACCCCGTAGGTGGCCAGCAGCGGCTGCAGCTGCTTGACCAGGCAGTGCGTGGGGCCATGCTCGGCCACCGACCACACGGGGTAGTGACCGGCCACCAGCACGTAATCCTCCCTGGCCGCTGCCAGCTGCTTCTTGAGCCAGGCCAGCTGGGTGCGGGCCAGGCCCAGGTCACGGGGCCCCCGGGGCTGCTGGCTGACGAAGTCGTCCGAGTTGCCACACAGGGTCACCGTGTCCAGCATGAAAATGGCCACGGAAATGTTGGTCCGTGGGACCTTGAAGCGTAGGCGGTAGAACGGGCTGGGGAAGTTCCTGCAGGGGGTGGGGGGTGAGAGAGAGGCCGTGGGCGGATGTGTGGGGCAGAGAAGCTGGGGCTCGGGGTGGGGGTGTGGGGCCCCTCTGGTCCACCTGGGGTGCAGTAGGGCCAGCCCGGGCTCACCAGCGCTTGGAGATCTTGGAGTAAGCGATCTGCGCCGAGACGTTGCCGAGGTGGTCGTGGTTGCCGGCCAGCACGTACCAGGGGATGTTGCGAAGGGAGCGGGCGGAGAAGACGTTCTCAAAGGTTTCCTGCAGCGGGGAGAAAGGCCACCCCGGCTCTGGGCTCAGGGAGCTGCCCCTGCTGTGGTCCCCTCCACCGGCCATGCCCAGGGGCACGTGGGAGCCATCGAGTGTTCCAGGCACCTCCCTGCAGGTGGACCCCGCCCGCCTCTGCCCCACTCCCCTCCCCAACGCCGGGTCCCCAGCGGGCGCCCACCTGGAACCGCTTGTCGTTGGCGTCCTGCACCCCCGTGAAGTAGAAGTTGTCCCCAAGGGACAGGATGAAGTCGGCCCCCAGGGTCTGCACCGTCCTGGCCATCTCCTTGGCACTGGCCACCTCGCGGGCCGTGTGGTACGGGGCGTTGGGGACCCCTCCCCAGTCCCCCACGGCCAGGAAGCGCAGGGCGGGGGCAGCGCCCTCAGCCAGGGGGAGCCCCAGGTGGGCTTGCAGGACAAAGGTCAGCAGTGCTGCCCGCACGTCCATCTGGGAAGGCAGAGACCAGTGTCTGGGGGTCCCCCCCGGCCCTGGCGACCCTCCCCCTGGCTGAGGGGGACCCCCCCCAGTGCCCTAGTTCTCAGGACACCACGGCCAAAGTGGGCTGGAGGGGACAGCAGGTGGGCAGGCTGGGGACCTGTGCTGGCCGGCCCTGGGCCCCCTGCCCAGCACTCACCCTGGAAGGGGGCACACACCCGTCAGCAGCCGGGGGGTGGCTCCAAGTGGCAGGTGAGCTCCAGGGCAGAAAGGGCGAGCTGTGAGCCTTTATTCCCTGGGGCGGAAGTGGATGCTCAGCGAGGGTGACGGTGACGCAGGTTCTCCACTGAGTGTCTCTGGAACGTCCCCACGATCATGTGAGACTGAACTTCCCCAGCGCTGCGCACGGGACAGGCCTGGGTGTGTGCCTGCCTGCACGCACCTGTCTACACCGGGTCCTGAGCCGTCCGTGTGTCTCTTTGTCATCTGTTGTGTGTACCAAGTGTCCCGTGGCCCTGTGCTGTGTGTGTGTGTGTGTGTGTGTGTGAGACACGCCACGCAGAGCTGTGTTCTCTGAGGACATGTCTGCCTGCGTTTTGGCATCTGTGCACGGCAGGGCGGGCCTCTTTGGCTTGTGTGTGTGCAGACGTGTCTGGTGGAGTCTGCAAAGCCCGTGTTGCATGTCTGTGATGTGTGCCTGTGCTCTCACGTGATGCCCCGTGGGTGTCTCTGCAGGCCAGGATTTACCTATCCGTGTTTTGTGCCTGAGGTGTGTTGTGTGCAGTGCTGTGTGTATCTGAGCTCCTGCATGTATCCGGGTGTATTTCAAATGTGTACTGTGTGTCTGCATTGTAGGTCAAATGTGAGTTGTGTGCGTCTGTGTTGAATCTTGAATGTGAATTATAGGGTGTCAGTGTTGTAGCTTGAATGTGCATTATGTGCCTGCGTTGTAGCCCGAATGTGAGTTGTGTGTCTTCATTGTAGCTTGAAAACGAGTTGTGTGCCTGTGTTGCAGCTCAGCTGTGAGTTTCTGCCTGCATTGTAGCTTAAATGTGATTTGTTTGCCTGCGTTGTGGCTTGAATGTGAGTTGTGTGCCTGCATTGTGGCTTGAATGTGAGTTATATGTCTGTATTGTAGGTCAAATGTGAATTGTGAGTCTACGTAATAGCTTGACTAAGTTGGGTGTCTGCATTGTAGCTTGAATGTGTGTTGTGAGTGTGCGTTGTAGGTCAAATGTGAGTCACGTGTTTGTACTGACTCTCCAGTGTGAATTGTGAGTCTGTGTTGTAGCTCGACTGTAAGTTGTGTGTCTGCACTGTAGCTCGAATGTGAGTTGTGTGCCTGGGGTGTGACATGTTGGACCACATCTGGGTGTGGGAGGCTGTAAGTGCTCTGGTGTCCCCCCCCCCAGGCAGGCAAACAGCAGCCGCTTCCTTTTCCAGGAAGTCCTGCCCCTGCCCGCCCCCCTTCTGCAGAAAGGACCCGCAGAGGCAGCTGCGGCATGTATGCGACCTCAGCCCTTTGACCCTGGCACCCTCGGGCCCTTCCGTGCCCCGCCACGGCAGCCTCCGGGGGCTGGAGGCCCCTGCACCTGCCCCACACCTCCCCGCCTCCCTCCCCCGCTGGGTGGGGCCGGGACAAGCCGCCTGCGCCCTGGCACCGCGAGTCCCAGCCCGGACGGGGGGGCGGGGGGCCTCATTCCGCACCGAGGACAGAGGCTCCGAAAGTTGCGGTGACTCGCCCGGGCTCCCCGCGCTGCTGATTGTAGCCCACCGTCCCCCGTGTGCCCCCCAGACGGGACGCTTAGGAAGGAAGTGGGTCACGCGGGCAGGCGGGGACCCCTCCCCCGGGGGCCCGGGTGCGGAGGGCGCGGGGATCCCCGCCCGGGTCCGCAGCTCCGTCTACACCCGCCCGCCCGGGTGAGGGGCTCGGCGGGCCTCGCCCGCGGTGACTTGGGGGTGGGGGGAGCCAGGTCCGCCGGGTGCCCCGGGCCAGCGGGGCGCAGACGTGCGGGGCGCTGCCCGCGGGTCCCGGGACTGGGCCAGGTGATAACCCGCAGTGGGGGGACAGGGGGGGACCCCCGGGACGCGGCCTCCCGCCCCCCACCGGCCCGCCCGGCTGCCTCCGCGGCGCGCGCGCTTCCTACCTGCCCCGGCGGGCCGCGCCCCGGAGTCCCGCCCGGCCGCCCCGCGCCGCCACGCCCCCCTCATCTGCGAAATGGGGCCGCGAAGCCTCGGAGGGCGGGCCCGGCCCGGAGTTGGGGCGGCACCCTCGGCCCGGGGCACCCGATCTCGTCCCCCACCCCCACCTCCCCACCGCGCCAGCAGGGGCGCGACGCCCGCCGACCACCCGGGGGGCGCCCAGGACCCACCCGGGCTCCGGGGGGTGGGCGGGGTCCTGGGCCAGGCTGGAGTGCGGAAATTGGTTCTTCTTCAACTTCGGCTTCCTGGCCTTTAAAGTGGGTGTGAGGAGGGAAGGGTGACGGCTTCCTGACGGGTGGTGGCGAGGGTGCCCTGGCGAGGGCGACTGACGCCGCGGGATCTTACACTTGACAGTGATTCCAATGGGAAACGGTACGTGTATGGACGTCATCACAATTAAAATAATAATAATAATAATCCTCCTAACAGAAGAATTCCTAAAAGTATAGGCCGACAGTATCAAGGTCCTAAAAACCTAGGAAAGACCGAGGAGGCTTTCCAGGCTGGAGGGGAGCCTGGAGATGGGAAAACTAGATAAGATGTGGGCCCCGGCCAGACTGAGTTCATTCATTCGTGGAAAACCCGATGAAATCCTAATAAAGTCTGACACTTCCCTAATAGCCATGCCCCGAGCTGAATTTCTCTGTTGCAGCAAGTTGTATTGCGGTGATGTGAGATTTTTGACGGTAAGACTAGGTTGGCCAGGGGTAAGCAGACCTCCCTTCACCATTTCTGTAGGTTTTCTTGGAATCTACAATTATGACAAAATGAAAAGTTTGCTTTCAAATGGGCATGATCCAAGAAACTTAAAAATGCTTGCAATCGACATTTATGGAGTGCCTACTGTGTGCTCTGTATTCAGAGCTGTGAGCAAGCAGACACGGGTTTTTGTCCTGGTGGGGACTGACATTGTAGAGGATTTTACGTTCTAGCTGTTAATTATGTGTCCCTCCCCCCACTCTTTTGGGGGGGGCAAGGAGGAGGAGTGGGATATATATATATCAATTCAATATATTTTTATATTCTGCTTGAATTTCGTCTTGAAAAGCCCTGCTAATTATTTTACCTTACCCGTGGAATAAATGCCCAATTCCTTGTATATCTGTAATAAAAACGTAAACAGAGGGAACAAGACTTTCACTCTGTATTCAGGGCAGAGGTTGTTTTTCTGGGGGCGGTGAGAATGGAATTAGGGCTAGGGGATGATAGAGGGAGGGGTATGGCTTCAACTTAAATCCTATAGTTTTCTTTCTTGTGCAAAAAAGGGAAAAAAATGCATCTGAAGCAATTACATTTGCTTCTTCACGTGATTGGTATAGGGAGCAGCTTTATGGGCTATCCTCTGTGTTTTTCTGTATACATATATATATATTTCATTCAAAAAGACAAAGGCATGTGCACGTGATTAAACAAGCCAGCCCTTGCAAAAGGCATGCAGTGAGCGGTGAGCATCTGTGCATCATTTTACTGTATCTTTGTAGTCACCTCTGGGGCTCTGAAAATGCTCTTCTCTCTCCGTTCCTTCCCTGCCACCCTCAGCTGTTGATTTTCTGTGGAGTAGGTCAGGACAGCTCACGGCCTTCCTCCCCACCCACTCCTCCTCTGCCTCCAGGTAGGGGGTGGAAAATTCAGAATTAAGCCCTGCCCTCTCCTCTCTCCCTTTTCCCCTCTCTCCCAGGCATATGCTGACCTCAGGACCTTTGCACTCTTTTTTCCCCTTCTCCTTACCCGATTGCATCTGAGGCTCTCTAACTTATCTCAAATGCACCCTCCCCCAAGGCTGTCTGACTTTTATCCTGCTGTAGTTTTCTCTATAGCCCTTATCACTGCCGGCCAAAAACCACATGCTTATATCTCTTTTTTTCTGTCTCTCACTTGAGAAAGACCTGCCTGGAGATAAGAATTTTCTCTGGCTTGCTCCCTGCTGTTTACATGGCATCTAGAATTGGGCGCACATATGGTGGTTGCTCAGTCATTATTTTGGGGGAATGATGGGCTGTCCCTCTGTCTTCTTTTGGGTCTGAGGGAGCCATCTCCCCCCCTGCCCTGATGGCTTCTGCCCTTGTTTGGACTCAACCAGCCTCTCTCCAGGTTGGTTCCATTTCCAGTGTAGTTGCTGCTGTGGTTTTACAATCTGGCCGGGGCACACCGCTTGGAGATAAGGTTAAGTTCTTCATCTCTCCTCACATTTTGGTCCCCAGGGTTTCTTTGCTTTGTCTGCTGGACTGTCCCTGGCCTGTCTGCTAGCCATTGAGTTCTTGTCTTCAGTGCCACCTCCGCGAACCTCCCTGGCACTCTGACTCAATTAGCCACCCACTGCCACCCGCTGCCCAGCCTCTGTGGTTATCCCAGCAACCTCCCACCCCACCCCCACCCCCACTGCCACCCACTGCCCAGCCTCTGCTGTTATCCCAGCAGCCTCCCACCCCACCCCCACCCCCACCAGGAGTTTCCATGAAAGGGTCTTAGACAACCAGTGAATGCCCAATGCTTAGGGCCAGGGTGTGTGTGTGGGGGGGGGCGGGCTGGAGTGGGGGGGGATGTTAAACACGAGTTCTAACGGAACTCATGAGTGAAGGCAGGTGGGTCCCCGACCTGTAGGTGTGCTGTGATGAGAGCCCGAGGTGGGAGGCTGGTGGCGGGTGTCAGGAGGTGGGGGCCAGGGGCTAAGGAGAGTGGACTGAATTTGGAGGGTGGCCGGTTAGGAGGGTGGGGTCTAAATTGTATTTGGCAAGATCAAGCTGAAAAAAAAGCAAGTCAAAAGGATCTCTTTGTCTACTCTAAGTTTTTATCTATGGCATCTATTGCTACAGTATCTTTATCTGTGTAATTTCTATCTCTATCACCCCTTTATCATTTAGCCATCCATCTATTATATAGATTATATAATCTATTAATCTCTTTATCTACCTCCCTTTTCTCTATCATTTATCTATTTATCTATCCATCTTTCCATCCATCCATCTATCATATCTTTCTCTACCTATCCATCTCTCTCATTGATCTATCATTTATATCTGTATCTATATATTATCAGCCATCTTTCTATGTCTATCAATCTATCTTTCTTCTATCTCTATCCATTCATTCATCTTATTTTTTATGCATTCAGACATCTGTACACTTCTCAACCACTTCACTGTTCATTTCATTAACTAGAGTTCAATTCTTGTTTACAGTTTGTTTTTTCCTTTTGGTATAAAATTTACATCACACAAACCTTAAGTGTACACCAGCTGAGTTCTGATAAGCTTCAGTTATAAACATTCAATAAATCGTATATTCATCCTGGGGGTAGATTCATTTTAAGAATAAATAAAAGTAATGGGAGGGAATAGAGTGCTAAGATTATGAGCCAGTCTCTGCCACTTGCAAGGCTCTGTGACATTGAGCAAGTCACTTGCCTTCTCTGGCCCTCAGCTTCTCTTCTCTAAAATAGTGTAAAGGTGCTTGTCTGATGAGATTACTGTGGGTTTAAACAAGCTGAACTATGTAGAAGCACTGAGAAGTACTGGGCACCTAGTATGTGTCTAATAAATGCTTCCCCCCCCCAGTAATTATTCATTTATTTACCATCACACCATGACACCACCGCATTTTCTTTTTTTATTTAGTTTTTAGGGATGTTGTAGTTTTACAGAAAAATTATGCAGAAAGTATAGAGTCCTCATATACCAACCCCTGCACCCACAGTTTTCCCTACTACTGACACTTTGCATGAGTGTGGTATATTTGATACAACTGGTGAACAAACATTATTATAGTTGTTATGAACTATAATTGTTATGAACTGAAGTCCAGCGTGTACATTAGGGTTGACTCTAATTAGGGTGAACAGTTTTGCCCTTTTCTTTTTTGAAGTTTTTATTATGGTAACAAATACGCAACATACTTTCAAGTATACAACTCAGTGGTGTATACTTCCATCTCTCCAAGTGGAAACTCTGTACCCATTAAACATCCTGCCTTATAATTTCTATTCAAAAGGTCCCAAAGGGTTTGCAGAGAGAGCTCTCCCGCCTACTCTCACCCCCCAACTTTCCCCTTCCAAGCAGCAAGTGTTAGTGAATTTTCGTGCCTCTTTCCTCACATGATTAATAGATTTCAGACTTGTAATTTTAAATGGAAAAGTATACAACAACAATTTGCCTAAATTTGGAAGCAGTATTGGAATGTTTAAAAGAACACAGACTGTCCCCCTTTTATATGCTTAATTTTAAAGTTTATTACTATTAAGGACTTCAGGAGGTTTTACTTGGTGGAGGCATTTTAAAAGATTCAAGGATAAAATATATCACATTTGCAGGTGTCGTCTAAAATGTTCAAGGGATTTTCACCCATTAACTTTGTAAATGGACCCAAATGTCCATCGAAGGGCCCCCCCTGGAACGTGGCTGTCAGTTTTGCCAGGTTTGTAAGTAGCATCATAGTTGCAATTTGAACTGAAGGCCTACGGGAAAGTCTTTTCCTAAGGGTTTAATTTAAATGGACTGTTCATTCACAAAGTAACCACAGAGATGGATGTTTCTAGGCACGAAATCTGTGCCAACCGCCAACTGTCTGGAGTTGGTTTGATTTGAGAAACTGAAAGGACAGCGTGATCAGGGCAAAAGTGAATGAAGGGGAGGGGGCGGCCAGAGCAGGCTGCTGAGGAGCCTGGGAGTAGGGGGTGGGGGTGAGGGCGGAGCGCACACGACCTTTAGGGGCGCGCAGGGACGGACTTTGGCTTTCACCCCCAGGGAGACGGGAGCCATGGAGGGTTCTGGGCAGAGGAGGGTCTGATCTGACTTAGCTCCTGCAGAGTTTCCATTGGCCGGTGGGCTGTGCTACACCCTTCCTCCTTACTCCCCTGCCCCCCACCTCCTCCCCCCATCCCTCGTAGACGCCGGCCTGGGCCAGGCTGGCTCTGGGGACGCTTTCCCAGCTTCTCCAGCTGCCGCGGAGCCTTTTCCGGGCCCTCTGTGCTGTCCACTTCTGCCCCCGCGTGGCCACATCCTGAACTGCAGCAATGTCCCGCAGCCCCTGTTTCCTTTCCCGTCAGCAAATGCTCCTTTGGGGGGACGGCGTCGGGGGGTGGGGGGGTCCTTGCAAAGAGGGTCTTGCGATGGGTCCAGGTGAAGACCGTCCCAGAGGACCTTCCCGGGGAGGGATGCGTGAGATGCGCAGAAATTCCCATGCTCGATGAGAAGCCGGAAACTGCAAAAGGCGGCTGCTCCAGAACGGTTCTCGGGGGAGGGAACCCTGGGCGGCCAATCCCAGGACAAGCAGGAGTTTTTTCAGGAAGATACAAGAAAATACAGCCTAGGCAGACGGAACGACGTGTACAAAAGAAGGTCAAAAGTGGACTCCTGAGAACCCCAGTGATAGTTTGAAGCTGTTATGTACCTGAGAAAAAGTCATGTTCTTTTTTTTCTGTCGTCCTTATTTTTTTTTTATTAAATTCAACTTTATTGAGCTATATTCACACGGCACACAACCCATCCTAAGTGTACAATCGAAGGCTTACAGTATTCTCACATGGTTCCTCACCGCATTCCATTTTTTTATCATCACACAGTTGCATATTCATCAGCATGATTTTTTTTAGAACATTTGCATCATTCCAGAAAAAGAAATAAAGAAAAAACGCATACATCCCATATCCCTTACCCCTTCCACTCACTGACCACTAATATTGCAATCTACCCAATTTTTTTAATTTTTGTTTTTTTTAAAAAATATGACAAGAAACACATTCTTAACATATGATCGTTCCGTTCTACATATATAATCAATCATTCACAATATCATCACATAGTTGCATATTCATCATCATGATCATTTCCTAGAACATTTGCATCAATTCAGAAAAAGAAATAAAAAGACAACAGAAAAAGAAATAAAACGAAAACAGAAAAAAAAAGTATACATACCATACCCCTTATCCCTCCCTTTCATTGGTCATTAGCATTTCAAACTAAATTTATTTTAACATTTCTTCCCCCTATTATTTATTTTTATCCCATATGTTCCTCTCATCTTTTGACAAGGTAGATAAAAGGCGCATCAGACGCAAGGTTTTCACAATCACACAGTCACATTGCAAAAGCTATATCATTATATAATCATCTTCAAGAAACATGGCTACTGGAACTCAGCTCTACATTTTCAGGCACTTCCCTCCAGCCTCTCCATTACATCTTGAGTAACAAGGTGATATCTACTTAATGCATAAAAATAACCTCCAGGATAACCTCTCAACTCTGTTTGGAATCTCTCAGCCATTGACACTTTGCCTCCTTTCACTCTTCCCCCTTTTGGTCAAGAAGGTTTTCTCAATCCCTTGATGCTGAGTCTCAGCTCATCCTAGGATTTCTGTCCCACGTTGCCAGGAAGGTCCACACCCCTGGGAGTCATGTCCCACATAGACAGGGGGAGGGTGGTGAGTTTGCTTGTTGTGTTGGCTGGAGAAAGAGAGGCCACATCTGAGCAGCAAAAGAGGTTCTCTTGGAGGTGACTCTTAGGCCTAATTTTAAGTAGGGTTTACCTATCCTTTGTGGGGTTAACAACCCAATTTTTTTTGACCCCTTATCCCCCTTCCCCTATTATTTATTTATTTTTGTCCTTATTTTTTTTTTACTCCTCTGTTCATACCGTAGATGAAAAGGGAGCATCAGACAAAAGGCTTTCACAATCACATGATCACATTGTAAAATCTGTATAATTGTCATTTTTAAGAATCGAGGCTACTGGAACACAGTTCAACAGTTTCAGGTACTTCCCTCCAGTCACTCCAATGCACCATAAACTGGAAAAGGAT
Source organism: Myrmecophaga tridactyla (assembly GCA_004026745.1). Lineage (NCBI taxonomy): Eukaryota > Metazoa > Chordata > Mammalia > Pilosa > Myrmecophagidae > Myrmecophaga > Myrmecophaga tridactyla. Next base: position 23,018 of record PVIY010035744.1, read on the forward strand.
ATCTATATAATGTGTAAGAATAATCTCCGGGATAACGTCTCGACTCTGAAATCTCTCAGCCACTGAAACTTTATTTTACCTTATTTCTCTTTTCCTGATTTTGGCCAAGAAGGCTTTCTCAATCCCATGATGCCAGGTACCAGCTGTGCTGGTTTGAAAGGAAGTATGCCCCCTAAGAAAGTCATGTTTTAATATAAATCCCATTTCATAAAGGTAAAAAAATCCCTATTCAATACTGTATATTTGAAACTGTGATTGGATCATCTCCCTGGTTGATGTGATTTAGTCAAGAGTGGTTGTTAAATTGGATTGGGGGATGACATGTCTCCACCCATTTGAGTGGGTCTTGATTAGTTTCTGAAATCCTATAAAAGGGGAAATGTTTTGGAGAAAGAGATTCAGAAAGAGCAATACTATGAAGCAGAGAGTCCACCAGCCAGCGACCTTTGGAGATGAAGAAGGAAGACGCCTCCCGGGGAGCTTCATGAAACCAGAAGCCAGGAGAGAAAGCTAGAAGATGCAAAGCAGAACGACATAGCCACAAGAAGCAGAGTCCACCAGCCAGTGACCTTTGGAGATGAAGAAGGAAAATGCCTCCTGGGGAGCTTCCATGAAACGGGAAGCCAGGAGAAGAAGCTAGCAGATGATGCCGTGTTCACCACGTGCTCTTCCAGCCGAGAGAGAAGCCCTGACTGTGTTCGCCATGTGCCTTCTCACCTGAGAGAGAAACCCTGAACTTCATCGGCCTTCTTGAACCAAGGTATCTTTCCCCTGATGCCTTTGATTGGACATTTCTATAGACTAGTTGTAATTGGGACATTTTCTCAGCCTTAGAACTGTAAACTAGCAACTCATTAAATTCCCCTTTTTAAAAGCCGTTCTGTTTTTGGTATATCGCATTCCAGCAGCTAGCAAACTAGAACACCAGTGCAATCCCAGGAGTCATGTCCCACGTTGCTAGGGAGATTCACACCCCTGGGAGTTATGTCGGGGTCATGTTCTTTTAATCCATTTTTGTGGGTGTAGACCTATTGTAGGTGGGGTCTTTTGGCTAGGTTATTTCAATTGAGATGTGACCCACCTCACTCAAAGTGGGTCTTAATCCTCTTTCTGGAGTCCTTTATAAGAAGATAAAAGACAGAAAAAAGCCCCCAGAGTAGTACACAGAGAATAAAAGCCAGAGAGAAGCTACGAGAGACAGAAGCTAAAAGAGAGAAACCCAGCAGAGCTGAGAGAGGAAGCTACTGAAGCCAGAAGCAGGAAGCAATGAAACCAGGGATAGAAGAACGAGCAGATGCCACCACATTCCTTGCTATCTGACAGAGGAATCCCAGATGCCAGCAGCCTATCTTCAGAGGCCAGGTATCATTCTGTTGATGCCTTAATTTGGACATTTTCATGGCCTGAGAACTGTAAACTTGTAAGTTAATAAATCTCCATTGTAAAAGCCAACCCATTTCCAGTATATTGCATTTCATCAGCTTTATCAAACCAAAACAACCCCCCACCCAATTCCCTTTGCCACCCCTCCCCCACCTGGGTCTGGCATCACCATACAAGCCCCACACCCAGGATGCATGCTGAACTCTTCTCTTTTTCTTACTTCTGTCACCCCATGGTCACCACGCATCTTAGTGGCTGTCACAGTGTCCTCCCTGGCCTCCTGACTTTGAATTCTTAGTCCTCCACCCCAGTCCCCAAGGATCGTTCCTTGTTTTCTCCTCTGCTCACACACCTCCTATGGCTCCCCAGTGCCCTTGAGAGCAAGTTCAAGCTCTTCAGCTTGGTATCTGAAGCCCTGAAATTCCCTGCTTTGCCTGCCCCACTGTTTCACTTGCATGAACAACTCCAAAAACAAATAATAACCATAATAGCACCTACCCCTATTTATCGAGGGCCTTCGTGGTGCCAGGCATTTTAAAAGGTGGCATCACAAGAAGCTTGATTTTACAAAAGGTGCTGCTGAGGTTTAGAGAACCAGTTCTTGGTTCAGAAGCAATGCTGCGTGGCATACTTACTTTCCTGGAGCTGCCGTAGCAAAGCACCACAAGCAGGATGGCTTAAATAGCAGCGATGTATTATCTCACAGTTTTGGAGGCTAGAAGTCCAAAGTCAAGCTGTCAGCAGAACCATGCCTCCATGATCCTTTCTGCACATGTCTCTTGTCTTGGAGATGTGCACGTGGCCCTAGGAATTCCCTCACTGACATGCATAGGAAAATCCCTCTTCCCTAGGAAAGCATTTCCTTATGGTCCTGGCACTGCCCTGTGTACCCTACAGCCTGCAATCTCTTGCCTTAGACAGCACAACTTGACTGCTTTCCTGTGGTGTCCTGTAGGACAGCGCTTTGAGCCATCTTCAACACACAGGGCAAGTTCTGGGTGGGCAAGTCCTTCAGGCCACAACTAGAAAGATTTGTGCCAGATATGTATGCTCCAACAGTTACTCCACCCCCTCCAGAACGACCAGGGGTCTATACTGGGAGCACAAGCTGGCTCCATGAGGAGTGGGGGAGGGGTTGGAGAAGGGCCAGCCAAGGCACCATAGAATCCTACCACTACTTTTTTTTTTTTGTAAGCTATTATGGTGGGGTCACGTTTCATTCTTTTTCCTTGTGAGTATCCTGCTATGGCAGGACCATCTGTTGAACTTTTGTTTGTTTGTTGGTTTGTTTTTTGGGAAGTGCATGGGTCAGGAATCGAACCCGGGTCTCCCACGTGGCAGCGGAGAATTCTACCACTGAACTACCCTGGCGCCGCCCCATGCTACTGCTTTGAAGTAGCCTTTTTCTTGTTTTGGTGCTTGCCCTGTTAGTCCTTCAATAACTGTCTTCTGCAGCTTTGAGAAAGATGTTTCTGCCAAGTTCTTGTTGGTTGTTTCAAGTTTCTGTTATAGGATGGAGCCCTGCAGCATCTCGTTCTGCCATCTCGATTGGGGGGACGGCACCATTTTGAGGGGTTCCCCATCTCTCCTTCTCTGGGTCTGCCTGCTGGGAGACC
>PVIY010035745.1:0-26015 GCA_004026745.1 Myrmecophaga tridactyla
CTTCACCGTCCTCCACAGCCTTGCCATCCTCACCTATAAGCTCCCGCACCCATTCAAAAAGTGCTTTACTCTGCCCCCTCAGGGAAGTTGCAGGACCTGAAAGGTTAATTCGAGTACACACTCCCTTCTCCCTGGCTGATCTCTCTCAAATCAAGAAATGGTTGGGCTCCTTCTCTAATGATCCAACTACCTATACTAAAGAATTCCAATATCTGGCTAACGCCTAAGACCTTACCTGGCATGACATTCATGTAATCTGCTCTTCTTCCCTAACTACAGGTGAAATGGACCACATTTTCAATGCGGCCAGGGATCATGCTAACCAGGTGCGTATAACTGACCACACCATGCTGGTAGGGGCCAAGGCAGTACCAGATCAAGAGCTGGTAGGGGCCAAGGCAGTACCAGATCAAGAGCCAGGGTGGGACTATCAGATTGACACTCCAGTGGGAAAAAACAATGGACTAAGCAAGACAAAATGCTTACGTGCTTCATAGCCGGCATGCAGAAAGCTTCCCATAAAGTCGTAAACTTTCATAAACTGAGGGAAATTACTCAAGGTCCTGAAGAAAATCCTGCTGCTTTTCTAAATTGGCTCACAGAAGCCCTCTCCCAATATATCCACCTAGACCCTGACTCGGAGGCTGGTAAAACCGTCTTAGCCACATATTTTATATCCCAGTTGGCCCCGGATATAAGGCACAAACTTAGGAAAATTGAGGATGGTCCTCAGGCCCCTATTTGTGACCTGGTAAACACAGCCTTTAAAATTTTTAATACTCGTGATGAGTTGGAGAGGGTTGAAAAGGAGTCCCAGGACTGCAGAAGGGCATATCTACAAACCCATTCTCTGATTGTGGCCCTGCAGCTCACTTCAACTGACAAGAAGCCGGCTCTGACTAATCTGCCACCAGGAAAATGCTTCAAATGTGGCCTAGATGGACACTGGTCGTGCCTGTGCCCCAATCCTCGACCACCCAAGGGACCATGCCCTCTCTGTGGGAAAAAGGGACATTGGAAAAGGGACTGCCCCTTGACTTCTAGCCATGGAAGGGCCGTCCTTCCAGCCCCTGACCCACTACTGACAGTCCTGGGCCTGGCCACCAATGACTGATGATGCCTGGCCTCAGTGACCCCGATCACCCTCGTTGAGCCCAGGGTAATAATCAAGGTAGCAGGTAAGTCCACATCTTTTTTAGTGGACACGGGGGCTATTCTCCATCCTCCCCTCTTACTGGGTCAACTCCTCCCTTCCCAGGTCACAGTTATGGGCATAGATGGCTGTCCTTCGTGCCCCTTAACTACCAGACCACTTACATGTTTAATAGAAGGGTACCCCATTACACAGTATTTCTTAGTAATGCCTTCTTGCCCCAGCCCACTAATGGGGCAGGATTTTCTCACCAAGTTAGGAACCTTACTTCACTGGATACAAAAACCTCAAACAAGTTTAGTATTACTCTTATGTGTGGCCTCCACTTCCACCCAGAATTCCACCCTTCCCTCACCTCCTCTACTGTCTCACCTAATGAACCCAGAGGTATGGGATACCTCAACTCCCCTAATAGCTTCCCATCATAAACCAGTTCTAATCCAGCTAAAGGACCCCTCCTCATTCCCATCTCAGCCACAATTTCCCATCTCCATAACCCATCATTAACTGGCTCAAGGGAAAGGGACTCCTCATGCCCACTAACTCACCATGTAACACCCCTATTTTGCCTGTCAAAAAACCTGATGGTTCTTACCATCTAATCCAAGACCTCCAACTAATAAATGAAGCTGTTATCCCCATCCACCCAGTAGTTCCCAACCCATATACTCTTCTCTCACACATCCCCCCTCACACTACTCATTATTCTGTCCTAGACCTCAAAGATGCCTTCTTTACCATCCCTGTAGACCCTGCCTGTTACAATTTATTTGCCTTTACCTGGGAAGACCAGGGCTCTTTGGCTGCCCAACAACTTACATGGATGGTATTACCTCAGGGGTTTCACAACAGCCCCCATATTTGGCCAAGCCCTAGCCAGGGACCTAAATGGGTGCAATCTAGCTCCCAGTATCATTCTCCAATATGTAGATGACCTATTAATTTGCAGCCCTTCTGAAGAAGCTTCCACAAAGGCTACAGCCTCCCTATTAAATTTTTTTGCTAACAAAGGATATTGAGTCTCCCCTGCCAAAGCTCAACTCTCTACCTCCACTGTCACCTACCTGGGGCTCCGCCTCACTCCCACATCCGAACATCTAACAGTAGACAAACAGCAAGCCCTCCAAGAACTCCAATCTCCAGAAAATGCTGAACAAATTTTATCCTTCCTAGGTTTTGTGGGGTTGTTCCGACACTGGGTCCCCGGCTTTTCCCTCCTAGCAAAATCTCTTTATGAAGCAGCCAAGGTGACGCCCATGGGACCCTTAAATGACCCCTCTACTATAGCCAAAGCTTTCTCGGTTCTCCATAATGCCTTACTTCGGTCTCCCCCGCTCGCTCTTCCAAATCCTGACAAGCCCATCTTCCTTTTCACTGACGAAAAACAAGGAATAGCGATGGGAGTCTTAACCCAACCTCTGGAACCAACATATACTTCAGTGGCCTACCTCTCTAAGCAAATGGACCCCACCGCCCCTGGGTGGCCTCCCTGAGTCTGAGCACTGGCTGCAGCCACCACCCTAACTCCTAAAGCTCTTAAACTTAATCTGGGTAGGCCTCGCCAAGTACTGTCACCCCACCATTTACAAGACCTCTTATCCCATAAATCTTTCTCTCTGCTCACTCCTTCCCATCTCCAGGAATTTCACTCACTCTTCCTAGAAAACTCAGATATCACACTCTCTGCCTCACCTGGCCTCAACCCTGCTACTCTTCTCCCTCGCAGCCCTCTATCAAACCCCTCTCCACAGCCCCCTCACCGTTGAACTGAAATCATGGAAGAGCTTGCCTCCCCACACCAGGGCCTCTCAGACACACTGTCACCGGCAGACCTCACCCTCTTTATTGACGGCAGCTCAGTAATAGACCAATGGTGAAAGCGCAGGGCTTCATACGCTATAGTTTCTTCCACCAAAATACTTGATGCGGTACAGCTCCCAGAGGGAACCACATCCCAAAAGGCTGAACTAATTGCTCTCACCAGAGCCTTACACCTAGCCGAAAATAAATCCGCCAACATCTACACAGACTCCAAATATGCTTTTCTGGTTGCACACTGCCACTCGGCCATCTGTAAGGAGCAAGGGTTCCTTACCACCAAAGGCTCACCTGTAATTAACACTAAGCTTATCCAACACCTGCTTCAAGCACTTCAATTACCATCACAGGTGGCCATCATCCATTGCAAAGGACACCAAACAGATAAATCCGAAACCACCCACGGAAATAACTGAGCTGATGCTGTGGCATGGGAACTGACCAAAGAACCCTCACTTTTAAACCCTCCAACACCAATTCTTTTCTTTACTCTCCCCTCCCTCCAACCTGCCTATTCTTCCAGGGAATGTGAAAACCTCCTTGCACAAGGAGGCTCTAATACACCGGAGGGCTGGATCTTCCTCGATAACAAGGTGGCTCTCCCAACCAAACAGGCCTCCAATATTCTTTCTTAGGTACATTCGTCACTTCATATTGGACCCAGGGCCCTCACATGGTTCCTCCCGCCCTTATTCCATCACCCATCCCTAACTCACCTCATAACATTGGTCTGCTCCTCCTGCCCCACTTGTCAAGTAACAAACTCTCAAGGAGCATTGCGCCCCACTTTCCCAACCCATCAATGAAGGGGCCACCTTCCAGGGCAGGACTGGCAAATTGATTTCACACACATGCCCACTCACAAAAAATTCTGATACCTACTAACTATAATTGACACCTTAACAGGCTGGATAGAGGCTTTCCCTACTACATGGGAAACTTCTGATGTGGTGGCTGACATCCTCCTGAAACAAATCATTCTCCACTTTGGACTACCTACCTCCATCCAATCTGATAATGGCCCAGCTTTTATTTCTCAGGTGGTCCAGCAGGCCTCATCTGCCTTGGGAATAGACTGGAAACTACATATCCCATACAGACCCCAATCCTTGGGTAAGGTGGAATGAGCTAATGGTCTTATCAAGATGCAATTAACCAAACTAGCCATTGAATTATGACAGTCCTGGGTCGACCTTATTCCGCTGGCCCTTGCCCGACTATGCACCACTCCACAAGCACCTACTTTCTTAAGCCCTTTTGAGCTCAAGTATGACCGCCTGTTCCTACTCAATCACCATCTGCCAGTGCAGCCTCCTCCTCTAGGTTCTTACTTACCATATCTCTCCTTAATCAGGCATTTGCTGCAGGAACACGCCATCGAGTCCTGCCACAACCTGGGGAAACTGATCCCGCTGATCCTCCCCACGGTCTCCAGTCAGGAGATGAAATACTCCTTAAACAGCTCCAGCCTGGACCACTCCAGCCGCGGTGGACTGGCCCACACATGGTGATTCTCACCACTCTTACAGCCGTAAAACTTCTGGGCAACCCCTCTTGGCACCACCTGTCATGGGTCAAGCTATACAAACAGAATGAGAGCCCATACACCTGTCACCCTCTGGGGCCCACTCGCATCCACCTCACTCGCACTATTCACCCTCCTAACCCCCATTGAGGGCACTTCATATATATGGAAATTCAAAATCCAGGAAACTTTTAACCAAAATGGCAAGTCGACCAGCCATGTAATTGGTACAGGAGACTGCCCTCTCACAGGCTGTAGCCAGTCTTTAACCATCCCCATAACTCCTAAATCAGTCGCTGGTGACCGGGGGCCATATGCCTGCTTTCCATACAATCAAACTGAAATTTACTGCAACCAGGACACTTATAAGGACATATATGGGGGATGCCCGTATTGGTCATGCAGAGTACATGAAGCTGACAATGGGACGGGACTCTTCTACATCAGTTCCAAATGATTTTACATGAATAAACAGATCCCTGGGACACTAGATGGGTGACGGGGGTTCAAGGCAAACTATACTACAGCGGCTGGTCCCGGTACCCCATAAGCACTATTGAAGTATATCGCGAGTATATCTTCATGAATAATACTCATACCCAGGTGTCTATCAACATTTTACAAGCAGGGCAGAACCTCTCCAACCACCTCACCAAACTCTCTGCCCCAACAGCTCCTCAAACATGGCTCCAAATCCTCCAACACACCTTACAGTTCCTCAACTAAACACAAATAATTCCCAACGTAACCCACTGTTTCCTTTGTGCTTCATTGGGAAGGCCCCTATTAGCAGCTGTCCCTATAAATCTTACCCAAGTACATAATCATAACTCTGATTCCTGCCATACCACCCTAAAAAAACATCCCCCTATGGGAACCAGAGCCCAATAACCTTCCCTATCCCCCTTAGGCTCTGCTACCTCACCCACACAACCATGAGCCAACCAGAGCTCATTAAAAATGCTAAACTAACTTCACCATCCACAACTCCACCTATGACTCTAAAGGACAATATTTCTGGTGTAATGGGACTCTTACCAAGTGCCTCAACCCCACAACCCCACTCCTGATAACCATAATTCCTCAATTAACCCTCTATGGTGAATCCGAGCTAACTTGGCTACTGCCCCCCCCCCACTTTGCTCCAAAAGGGCTGCCTTCCTTCCTATCCTGATAGGCGTCAGCCTGGCTGCCTCAGTCGCAGCCTCAGCAACAGTGGGAGAGTGCTAGGACATGGTATTTTAACCTCTCAAAACTTCAAGACTTGACTACAGGTGGCCCTGGAATCAAGATCGGAATCCCTATCTTCTCTGCAAGGTCACCTTACCTCACTGGCCCAGGTAACTCTTCAAAATTGACAGGCCTTGGACCTGCTAATGGCCATAAAAGGAGGGACGTACATATTCCTCCAAGAAGAGTGCTGCTGTTATGTCAATGAGTCGGGTCTGGTAGAACAAAATGCTCAAACCCTAAACAAAGTAAAAGAAGATCTCTACCATAGAAAACAGGGAACCAACTCTGTACTAACCTGGTTCTCTTTGCCCCTGGTGACATGTCTCCTCCTGCTACTAGGACCAATTATCCTAATCTGTCTTTTCTTTCTCCTAGCTCCCTGTCTCCTCAACTTCCTTCAAGGATGCATGAAAGAACTGTCATGGGTGGCAATCAACCAAATGCTCCTACATCATTATCACTGCCTGCCTTCCTCACCAGATTCCTATAGTCAACCTCCCCACTCTCCTGACTATGACGGTTCCAGCCTATAACCCCATGCCGCTCCAGTGCAGCAGGAAGTAGCCAGAAAGATCTTAGCACCCTATTATCACAAAAAGGCTGGAATGTTAGGTCGGGGGAACAGGGAAGGTCACCATGACTCGAGCTATGTAAAATGTGCCACTCCTTCTAGACATCATCTAACCCCATTGCTTAAAAACCGCCCCCACCAGGACCCAGAGGTGAACTCACAACTCCCTACCTTGGGTTCTGTGAGCTCTGCCTGGGAGAGCAGGAATAAACTCGCTCAATATAAGGTTTCTTGGTCTGCTTCTTCTCTCTTTCACCACCAAAACCTTTCAATAAATAGAAAAATGATGGATATCACAGATATTAAAGACTCTTTGACCATTAAAAAACATACTAGAGGCACACAACACCAGATTTGAAGAGGCAGAAGAAAGAATAAGCAATAGAGAGGACAGGATAACTGACTTTGAAGACTCAAAACAGCAAATGGCAAAAAAGGTGGAAAATTTGAATTGGATCCCAGCAAAATGATAGACAAAACAAAGTGCGCAAATATAAGAATCATTGGTATCCCAAAAGGAGAAGAAAGGAGTAAAGGAGTAGGAAGAGTAGTTGAGGATATAATGGGGGAAAACTTCCCAACCCTTATAATGGACATAAATATATGAGTCAAAGAAGCCCAATGAACTCCAAACAGAATAAATCCAAATAAGCCTTCCCCAGGGCACATACTAATCAGTCTGTCAAATATTGAAGAGAAGCAGAAAATCCTGAAAGCAGCAAGAGAAAAAAAAATCTACTACATACAAAGGAAACCACATAAGACTGAGTTCAGACTACTCATCTAGCACCATGGAGGTGAGAAAGCAGTGGTATGATATATTTAAGACCTTGAAAAAGAAAGACTTCCAGCTAAGAATTCTGTACCCAGCCAAATTGTCCTTCAAAATTGAGGGAGAGATTAAGATTTTCACAGACAAAAAAGTCCTGAAAGAATTTTTCAACAAGAGAATGGCCCTACAAGAAATACTAAAGGGAGTTATGCTGGCTGAAAAAAAAGGACAGGAGAGGGAGGTCTGGAGGAGGGCAAAGAATTGCAGAGTGCCAACAAGGGTAACTTAAAGGATAAAAAGAGAAAGAAGGAAAAGAATATATAAATCTGACAAATAAAATAAAAAATATAAGATAGCGGATTCAAGAAACACCCTTTCAGTAATAACTTTGAATATTAATGGACTCAAGTTACCAATTAAAAGATACAGGTTGGTGGAATGGGTTAAGAAACATAATCCAGCTATCTGCTGTTTACAAGAGACTCATTTTAGACACAAGAATACAAATAGATTGAAAGTGAAAGGATGGAAAAAGAATTTCCATACAGGTTGTAATCAAAAGAAAGGAGGAGTAGCTATACTAATATCAGACAAAATAGACTTTAAATGTAGAGACATCATAAGAGATAAAGAAGGACACTTTATTAATTAAAGTGTCAAATTCACCAAGAAGATATAACAATCATAAATGTTTATGCTCCCAATCAAGGACCTCCAAAGTACATGAGACAGATATTGACAAAATTGAAAGGAGTGATAGATGTTTCAACAATAATAGTAGGATATTTCAATACACACTCTCCTCTATAGATAGAACAACCAGACAGAAGATCAACAAGGAAATAGAGAAGTTAAATAACTTGATAAAAAAATTAGACCTAACAGATACATATAGGTCATTGCACCCCAAAGCACAATTACACATTCTTCTCTAGTACTCATGGAACATTCTCCAGGATAGATGATATCCTGGGACATAAAACAGGTCTTGTTTTTATTTTTTCTTTATTTTTATTTTTTACATGGTCAGGCACCGGGAATCGAGCATTCTTGCCTGCTGAGCCATCGTGGCCTGCCCACAAAACAGGTCTTTATACATTTAAAAACATTGAAATTATTCAAAATACTTTCTCTGATCACAATGGGATAAAGCTGGATCTCAATAACTACCAAAGAATGAGAACATTCACAAATATATTGTTCTAGTTTGCTAGCTGTTGGAATGCAATGTACCAGAAATGGAATGGCTTTTAAAAAGGGGAATTTAATAAGTTGCTAGTGTACAGTTCTAAGACTGAGAAAATGTCCCAATTAGAACAAGTCAATAGAAATGTCCAATCAAAGGTATCCAGAGAAAGATACCTTGGTTCAAGAAGGCTGATGAAGTTAAGGGTTTCTCTCTCAAGTGAGAAGTCACATGGTGTACACAGTCACAGTTTCTCTCTTGACTGGAAAGGCATATGGCGAGCACAGCATCATCTGCTAGCTTTCTCTCCTGGCTTCCTGTTTCATGAAGATCCCCGGGAAGAATTTTCCTTCTTCATCTCCAAAGGTCTGTGGAGATGGCTGTGGACTCTCTGCTTCCTGGTGCTGCAGCATTCTCTGCTCTCTCCAAATCTCCTTCATTCTCCAAAATGTTTCCACTTTTGTAGAACTCCAGAAACTTATCAAGAAACATGTCATCACCTAATCCAGTTTAACAATCACTCTTGATTAAATCACATCTCCAGGGAGATGATCTGATTACAGTTTCAAACATACAGTATTAAATAGGGATTATTCTACCTTTATGAAATGGAATTTTGATTAAAACATGGCTTTTCTAGGGGACATAGATTCTTTCAAACCAGCACATATATGGAGATTAAATAATACACTCTTAAACAACCAGTGGGTGAAAGAAGAAATTGCTAGAGAAATCAGTAGCTATCTGGAGATGAATGAAAATGAACATACAACTTATCAGAACATATGGGATGTGTCAAAAGCTGTGCTGAGAGGGAAATTTATTGTCTTAAATTTCTATATTAAAAAACATGAAAGAGCAAAAATCAAGGACTTAACAGTTCACCTGGAGGAACTTGAGAAAGAACAGAAACTAACACCAAAGAAAATATAAGAAAAGAAATAACAAAGATTAAAGTGGAGATAAATGAATGGGAGAACAACAACAAAAAAAAAACAGAAAAAATCTATAAAACCAAAAGTTGGTTCTTTGGGAAAATCAGTAAAATTGATGGGCCACTAGCAAGACTGATAAAGGAAAAAAAAGAGAGGATGCAAATAAAATCAGAAATGAGAAGCTGTGTATTACCACAGACGCTTAAGAAATAAAAGAAAGAATAAGAGAATACTATGAACAACTATATGCCAACAAACTAGACAACTTAGATGAAATGGAAAGATACCTGGAAACATACAAACAAGCTACAATGACTCAGAAAGAAATAGAAGATCTCAGTAAACCAATCACAAGTAAAGAGAGTCAGTCAGTCATCAAAAATCTTCGTACAAAGAAAAGCCCAGGGCCAGATGGCTTCACAGGGGAATTTTATCAAACACTCAAAAAAGAATTAACACCAATCCTGCGCAAACTTTTCCAGAAAATTGAGGGAAAAGGAACTCTACCTAACTCATTTTATGAGGCTAATATAATTTTAATACCAAACTTAGGTAAAGGTGCCATAAGAAAGGAAAATTACAGGCCAATCTCCCTAATGAACATAGATGCAAAAATTCTCAATAAAATATTAACAAATACAATCCAACAACACATTAAAAGAATTATACACCACGACCAAGTGGGGTTTATACCAGGATTGTAGGGATGATTCAACACAAGAAGATAAATTAATGAACATAGCACATTAACAAATTGAAAAGGAAAAACCACAAGATCATTTCGATTGATGCTGAAAAAGCATTTGACAAAATTCTGCATCCTTTTCTGATAAAAACACTCTAAAGTTAGGAATCAAAGGTAATTACCTCAATATGATAGAGGGAATATATGAAAAAGCAATAGCCTTCATCGTACTCAATGGAGAGAGACTAAAAGCTTTCCCCCTAAGATCAGGAACAAGACAAGAATGCCCACTGTCATGACTATTATTCAACATTGTGCTAGAAGTTCTAGCTAGAGCAATCAGATAGGACAAAGAAATAAAAAGCATCCAAATTGGAAAGAAAGAAGTAGAACTCTCATTGTTTGCAGATGACGTGATACTATACTTGGATGATCCTGAGAAATCTACAGCAAAGTTACTTGAGTTAATAATCAAATTTAGCAAGGTGGCAGGATATAAAATTAATGTGCAAAAATCAGTAACATTTCTATACACAAGCAATGACCTAGCTGAGGAGACAGCTAAAAATTCCATTCAAAATAACAACTAAAAGAATCAAGTACTTAGGAATGAACTTAACTAGGGACGTAAAAGATTTGTATATAGACCACTACATAACATTGCTAAAAGAAATCAAAGGCGATCTAAATAGGTGGAAAGGCATTCCCTGCTCATGGATAGGAAGGCTAAGTATAGTTAAGCTGTCAATTCTCTCCAAACTGATCTACAGATTCAACACAGTACCAATCAAAATTCCAACAACCTACTTCGAAGACTTGGAAAAGCTAATTACCAAGTTCATCTGAAAGGGAAAGAGACCCTGAATAGCTGAAAGCATCCTAAAATAGAAGAATGAAGTGGGAAGATTAACACTCCCTGACTTTAAGACCTATTATAAAGCCATAGTGGTCAAAACAGCATGGTACTGGCACAAAGACAGAAGCATTGACCAAAGGAATTAAATCGAGAGTGCAGAAATATACCACCAAATCTCTGGTCAAATGATTTTTGATAAGGCCCCCAAATCCTCTAAAGTGTGACAAAATAGTCTTTTCAATAATTGGGCATGGAAGAACTGGATAAAAGAATGAAAGAGGACCCCTATCTTACATCCTACACAAAAATTAACTCAAAATGGATCAAACACCTAAATATAAGAACTAGCATCATAAAGCTTCTAGAAGAAAATGTAGGGAAACATCTTCAAGACCTACTTACTATTAAAGTTCCTAAACTTTACACACAAATCACAAGCAACAAAGGAAAAAACAAAACAAAACAAACAAACAAACAAAAACAGGTAAATGGGAACTCTCCAAATCAAATGCTTCTGCACCTCAAAAGACTTTGTCAAAAAGGTGAAGAGGCAGCCAACTCAATGGGAGAAACTATTTGGAAATAAATATCCAACAAAAGTTTGATTTCCTGTATATGCAAAGAAATCATACTACTCATCAATAAAAGAACTAACAACCCAATTATAAAATGGGCTAAAGATATAATAGGCATTTTTGTGAAGAGCAAATACAGATGACTCGAAAGCACATAAAGTGATGCTCATTTTCATTGGCTATAAGGGAAATGCAGATCAAGACTACATGCAGATACCACCTCACACCTACAAGAATGGCTGCTATTAAACAAACAGGAAACTATAAATGTTGGAGAAGGATGTGGAGAAACTGTGACACTTATGCACTGCTGGTGGGAATGTATAATGGTGCAGCCACTATGGTGACTGGTGGTTCCTTAGAAAACTAAATATCGAGTTTCCTAATGACCCAGCAATAACACTGCTTGGCATATCCCCAGAAGAACTGAAAGCAAGGACACAAACAGATATTTGCACATTGATGTTCATAGCAGCATTATTCACAATTGCCAAAAGATGGAAACAAACCAAATGCCCATCAACGGACGAGTGGATCAACCAAATGTGGTATATATATATATATACACTCACACAATGGAATATTATGCACCAGTAAGACAAAATGACATCCTGAAGCACATGACAAGATGGATGAGCCTTGAGGACATAATGTTGAGTGAAATAAGCCAGCCATAAAAGGATAGATACTGTATGAGTCCATCTTTATGACCAGCATGAAGGTATAATCAGACGCTTATAATACAAAATATAGGTGACTTGGTGATACATGGAAGCTAGAGATGGGTGAACCATTAGCTAATGAGATTGAACTCCAGTGTAAGGGAATAGATAGGAGTGAAGGTGATTCTCTAGTGAGTCTATCAGGAATATTATCATATGAAAGATAAACAAGATTGAAAGGGGTTTATAGAACTATGTGTTCCACTGATTAACACTAGAAATATGAATTAGTTCTTGCAAGAATTACTTCAAAGGTATGATTTGTGTACAAAGAGTGTTTAAATCCAAAGGGAAAAACTGCTGTAGGCTATGTTCAAAAGGAAAATATCACCACTACCACAGCAACAGCAGAGATAAATAATGGGGGGAGGGACAAGAGTTTAGAGGTTTAGATTTCCTATTTGGTGAGGGTGTGTTTATAGGTTTTCTTTCTCTTGGGAATAGTGAAATTATCTAAAATTGAGAATGTTGATGGACTGTGGACTTTGGGCCCTCTACATGATGCCCAATGAATGCAGGTGGCTGAAGATGCACTGACAGAGAAGTAGAATGGTGAACGATGGTGTATACTTATGAATGAAGGTTGTTTTGCTACAAAAAGGAACAAAGTCTCAAGGCATGCAACGATGTGAACGAACATGTGGGTCATTTAGTTTGGCAAGAAAAGAACAACAATGCATGGTCACCTTTAGAAAATGCTTATAAGAACAAAAGGGCCTAGATTGTAAGCTTTTAGAGCAGACGCATTAAGTTTGGAGTGGTGATTATTATTTCTGGATTTCAAGAGGTTGTTTTATATATATTTATATATCCTGATATTTAGAGAAAGAATGAAGCTGCTCGGGTTGGGGTTAAAGTAATTTTGCACACAGGGTTAAGGAAGATATCGTCTGTGTTTTAGAACCACACATACTCTTTGAGACCAAAGGAAGAAATTTTCTATAGCATATAATCTAACTCAATCAATCTGTATAGCTCATTTGAACAACTGAAGCACACGGAGCCCAGAGAAGAAAGAGATCCTTTAATCCTGTATAGATTATTGTAATGCCTGGATTCATCCTAGAGTACATTAAACAGATAATCAAAAATATTGACAGGTCAGAGACCCGGGTTCAATTCCCGATACCTGCCTATGCAAAAAAAAAAAAAAAGTATTGATGGGTGGGCCACGGTGGCTCAGTGCAAAGTTCTTGCTTGTTGTGCCAGAGACCCAGGTTTGATTCCTGGTGCCTGCCCATGTAAAGAAAAAAATAATAATAATATTGGCAAAGTCCTTTGAGGGATAGGAGAAAAAATATGGAACAATTAAACCTCACCATTAGGGAATTCCCTGATACAGTGTCAAACTTCAGGGACACCCAAATCAATAGGACATGCCCTTGATCCTGTGGCTTACTCTTATGAATCTTATGTAAGTAGCAGAGAAGCTTAGCCTACCTATAGGCATACCTAAGAGTTACTTCTGGAGGACCTCGCTTGTTGCTCAGATGTGACTTCACTCCCTCTAAGCCTAACTCTGCAAGTGAAATCATTGCCCTCCCCACTACATGGGATATGACATCCAGGGGTGAAAGTCTCCCTGGCAATGTAGTAGATGACTCCCAGGTACGAATCTGGCCCTGGCACCACTGGATCAACAATTCCATTCTGACCAAAAGGGGAAAAAGAAGTGTAATTAAAGTATCAATGGCAGAGAGAGTTCAAATGGAGTCAAGAGACTACTTTAGAGGTTGCTCTTACACAAGCTTCAAGTAGATCTTGCTACCTATCATAACCTGCCAACCCCCAACCAGGACCATTCCAGCCAATCCTAAAGAACACCTAGGGCAATATATAAGATTCCACAAGTGTTCCATGCACTAGAGTAACTTCCCAGAAACCTACAACCTACAGATGGGTCCCTGGTCTAGATAAGTCCTGAAACCTAGAAGGCCCAGCCTCTCCAGAACATCAGAGAGTTCCATCTCCCTACCCCATGTTAGTGACAGACCCTTCCAACATGAAAAACCCCTAAAGAGAGGGATGGAAAGTTCAAAGGTGATGGTTGAGTTATACAGTGAAGATAGGACTTAACAAATGAACATGAATGCTGAATCATTAAATTGATATCTCTTTTAGTCTCCAGTATCTTAGAGCAGCTAGAAGTAAAAACCTAAAATTGTGGAATTGTAACCCATGTTACAAACTCTGAAATATGTTCTACAACTAATCATGGTGTATTGTTTTGATATTTATTGCTTTTTTGTATATATGTTGTTTTTTCACACACACACATACAAAAACAGAAAGAAAATCGATTGTGATGATAAAAAAAATTTAAGCCATCTAACCTCCTATATTCTGGAGCAGTTAGAAGGAAAAATCTGACAGGATTGTATGGTAGTCCATGACAAACTCTGGGATCTGTCCTATTACTACTTGTTGAAGAGTGTTTTGAAAACTATTGATTTTTATTTCTTTGCTTTGTGTATATGTGTTTTAGTTTGCTAGCTGCCAGAATGCAACACACCAGAGATGGATTGGCTTTTATAAAAGGGGTTTTATTTCATTAGTTCTTCAGAGGAAAGACAGCTAACTTTCAACTGAGGTTCTTTCTCATGTGGGAAGGCATAGGGTGATCTCTGGTGGCCTTCGCACCAGGCCTCGGTTCCAACATCTTTCCCTGGGGTGATTCCTTTCAGAAACTCCAAAGGCCTGGGCTGCGCTGTGAGTGCTGAGATGAGGTATGCTGAGCTGCTTGGGCTGTGGTACATTGTACTCTCTCATTTAAGCACCAGCCGATTAAACCAAACATCATTCATTGCAGCAGGCATGACTCCTAGCTGACTGCAGGTGTAATCAGCAACAGATGAGGCTCACACACCATTGGCTCATGTCCACAGCAAGAGATCTAGGCACCTTCACCTGGCCAAGTTGACAACTTAATCTAACTATCACAATATGTTACACTATACAATAAAAAATTAAAAAAAAAGGATTACAAGACAAATAAACAGGAAATGATGGTCCATCCAGTGGAAGAAGTTAGAAATTCAGAAACCACCAATAAAGTGAACCAGATTTGAATTTACTAGGCAGAGGTGTTAAAAAAATGTATCCTCAATATGCTCAAGAAGATAAAGGAAAATATGGACAAAGAATTGAAGGACATAAGGAAAATAATGAATGAACAAGATAGGAATCTCTATGGAAGTCTCAGTAGGAACCAAACAGAAATACTGGAGCTGAAGAAGACAATTCTAAAATTAAAAAATTCCCTAGACGATTTTACCAGCAGATTTCAGGTAGCAGAAAAATGATTCAGTGATTTCAAAGAAAAGACAACTGAAATTTTTCAAGCTGAGTATAAAGAAATAAGAATATAAGAGAATGAACATTGCCAAGAGACCTGTGGGACACCATCATGTATACCAAGCCACACATATGGGAGTTAAGAAGGAGAAGACAAAAAGGAGCAGAAGGAAGACTCAAAGGAATAATGATAGAAAACTTCTCAAATTTGAGGAAAGACAATAATATGCACATTCAAGAAGACAATAAACCCCAAACAAGATAACTTCAAAGTGAACCACACTCAGAAACATAGTAATCAAATTTTTCAATGCCAAGGATAAGGATACATTCTGAAAGCTGCAAGAGAAAAGCAATGAGCTATGTAGAAGGGAATCCCAATAAAACGAAGAGCCTATTTTTCATCAGAAACCCTGGAGCCAAGAAGGCAGTGAATCAAAATATTTAAAGAGCTGAAATAAAACAACTGCCAACCAGGAATTTTACATCCAGCAAGATTTTTTTCAAAAATGAAAGCAAGATTAAGACATTCCCAGATAAACAAAAGCTGAAGGAGGTCATTACTACTAGACCAGCCATACAAGTAATGGTAAACAGAGTTCTTCAGACTGAAGGAAAGAACACTAGAATATGAATCACAGCAGCATAAAAGAGTTCCAGTAAAGATAACAATATGGGAAATTATGAATGCCAGTATTATTGAATTGTATTTATTGTTATTTAATTCCACTTCTTCCTTCTTACAAGCACCAAAATGCAAATGCATAAAAACTAAGGAAAAAATAAGTAATGCTTTTAGAGTAATAATATTGAATGTTAATGGACTGAACTTCCCAATCAAAAGACTTAGAATGGCAGAATGGATAAATAAATATAATACAACTATATGCTGTTTTCAAGACGCTCATCTTAAAACTCAGTGATACAAATAGCTTGAAAGTGAAAACTTAGAAAAAGATATCCCATGCAAAGAGTAACCAAAAAAGAGCTGGGGTATCTTATGCTAGCATTGAAAAAAAGAGAGTTTAAATAAAAACTGTTATAAAAGGTCAAGGAGGATACTATAATTAATCAAAGGGGTATTCCCTCAAGAAGAAATAACAACCATGTCTATGCACGTATCCATGATGCCCCAAAACACATGAATCAAACGTTGGCAAAACTGAAGAGAAACATGCATATCTCTACAATAATAGTTGGAGAATAGAATACACCACTTTCATCAATAGATAGAACACGTGGACCAAGGATTAAGAAGGGAACAGGTAACTTGAATAACATGATAAATGAATAGACTTAACAGACATATAAAGAACATTGCAACCAAAAAGCGCAGGACATACATTTTTTTTTGTAGTGCACATGGATCATTCTCCAGGATAAGACCACATGCAGGTCACAAATCATGTCTCAATAAATTTAAAAAGACTAAAATTATATGAAGCACCTCTAACCATAATGGAATGAAGCTAGAACTCAATAACAGACAAAGAACTGGAAAATGTACAAATATATGGAAGTTAAACAACACACGATCAGTGGATCAAAGGAAAAAAACTGCAAAGGAAATCAGTAAATGTATCAAAACAGATAAAACAAGAACAGAATATATCACAATTCATAAGATACAGCAAAGACAGTGTGGAGAGGGAAATTTATAGCTCAAAATGCTTATACTAAAAAAGAAAAGCTGAAAATACAATGAGGTATCATTTCACACCTACTAATACCATTATTAAAGAAACAGCATAATTCAAATTTTGGAGAGGATGTGGAGAAGTAGTTAATACTTATTCACTGCTGGTGGGAATGTAGCCACTGTGGACAACAATTTGGCAGTCCCTCAGGAAACTAAGTATAGAATTATCATATGATGAGCAATCCTGCTATTAGGTATATGCCCAGAAGAACTGAAATCAGTTACTCAGACAGATATTTGCACACCAATGTTTACAGCAGCATTATTCACAATTGTCAAAATATGGAAGCAACCCAAGTGTCCATCAACCAATAAACAGATAAACAAAATGTGGTATATACATATGATGGACTGTTACTCAGCTCTAAAAAGGAATGAAGTCCTGATGCATGCGACAACATGGATGAAGCTTGAGGGCATTATATTGAGTGAAATAAGCCAGGTACAAAGGGACAAATATTGCACGACCTCACTAATATGATTTAATTATAATAAGCAAATTCGTAGAGTTAGAATCTAGAATATGGTTTAACAGAGATAGATTGGGGTTAAAGACCGGGGAGTCGATGCTTAATTTAACTTGTTTAGAATTCCTGTTTAGCCTGATGGTAATGATTTAGAAATGGATGGTGGTGATTAGCTCATTATTATGAGTGTGATCAGCAACACTGAACTATATAGGTGAATATGCTTAAGAGAAGACATTAGGGTGTATGTATTGCTAGAATAAAAATTAAAAGCTAAAACACAAGACTGTACAACATAGTGAACCCTAATGTAGATGATGGACTACAGTTAATTGTACAATTTATCTTTCATGAATTATAACAAATATATGATACTAATACAAGGTGGTAATGAAAGGGTGTATAATGGACAAAAATTAACATAAATAATGGATGATAGAATCATTTTAAATATCCATCAATTGTCACAAAGGTAAGTACTGTTAAAGAAAATTGTATGATTTATGAAAAGCGCACTATCATTAACAGTAACAAATGTTCCACATCAATGCAAGGCACTGGTGGTGTACAGGTATCCTGTGTTTTTGTTTTGCAAACTCACAACTGCTCTTATAAAAAATTTTTAAAAATAAAAAATAATAGGGTGGTATATGGGAACTCTGTATTTAATCCACGATTTTTATGTAAACCTAAACTTCTTTAATAGAACACACACCCCATCATATGTCATTTCTTACCCATTAATATGATGAACATATAAGAGATGGATGCTAATAAGTTTTGGCTATAATACAGAGCAATTGCACATCTCATGCACTGTTGGAAGGAATGTAAAACAATCCAACCACCGCTGAGACCTGTTTGACAGTTTTTGACATAAATTAAACATGCATCTACCTATGGCAGAGCAATTCAGCTACTAAAGTTTAATTGAAGAAAAGCAGAAACATATGTTTACAAAAAGAGTTGCCCAAGAATGTTTATAGAGGTCTTATATATCATAGCTGCAAACTAGAAAAAAACCAAGTGTCCATCAACTTGAGTATACTCATAGACTATAGACTATAGGCTAAGGCTAGGATCAGGAAGGGGCTGATGACGAATATTGAAGGGAGCACTCACTCTCAGTGCCCTAGGTGCCTCTTTTGTCTCATTCTAGTTCTGCCTCTAGTACATTGAAATACTACTCAGCAATGAATTAGAATAAACTGCTAGTACATGCAACAATATGACTAAATTTAAAAACATTTCAAGAGAAAGCATTCAAACATAATTAATAACATGTTTCCATTTAGATGAAATAGAAGAACAAGGGAAATAAATCAATGGTGATAGAAAGCAGAAAGTTGTTGCCTTAGACAACAATTTACTAGAAAGGAAAGGGGAAATTTTCTGGTGTGATCACAATATGCTAAATCTTGTTTTGTGTAGTGATACATGAATATATAATGTTGTCAAAATTAATAAAACAAAACATCTAAGAATCTTATTACATATAAAATGCCTCAATGTAAAGCAATGAGAAACTCAATTTCAAAATACTAGAGGTAAATAAATAATGTATTTCAGGAAGAATAAAAGGACTGTGAAAGCATACCTGAGTTTCAAGAAAGAATAAAGGACAAAGAATGTGACAATATGTAGATAACTAAAATGGATAACAATGATATAGCCTGTCTATATTCACAGCATTTGAGAATTTAAAGTATAAGAATTGATGATTCATGCTGTCATTTCCAAGTGACAAAAGTAGTCAAAGTAACCAGTAAAAGATACGTGCATATAACTTACAAATTAGAAAAGAATGTTTTCTGATATAAAATCTTTATCCAATTAAAACAATTCAAAAAATGTAAGGAGGAAACCCAGTACAATTGTTACAAGTGAAATCACAAAATAAAGTAACATATGTTATATCATAATCACATTAAATAATGAAGGTAAAATTCCATTCATAGATGAAAATTTCTGCCTTAGAAGAAAACAAAAATCCCACAGTATGTTATTAAGAAGAGATGTCTCTAAACTATAAGGGTAAATAACAGTTAAAAATAAAATGATGAAAAGTTATACCATGAAATGTTAACGCAAACAATGCCGGTCTTATGAAATTGATATTAGACAAAATAAACATTCTTCAAATAGAATCCCCTCACAATAATCACTGCAGTTAATCACTGCACAATAGCAAAAAGTCCAATTCAGGAGAAGTCAAACAATTCTGACTTTGTAAACACTTAATAATATAACCTTAACATTTATTTTTTTAAAGTTCAGAACTACCCAAGAAGAAATAGATGAATCCATGTGTGAGAGATTTTTAACACATTTAGAACTTGAGAAAAAAAAAAAACACTCAAAATCAAGACAAAAGAATTGAGCGTCACAATGAACACTGATCTACAGGACATGCTCAGAGCAGTGCACCAACATCTGCTATTGAAAAGAAAATATTCTTTTCAAGCATATGGGAGAACATTTACCAAAACTGATCATCTACAGAGCATTAAAGCATATCTCAAAAAATGTCAAAAGATAAAAGCTATATAATTTATCTGACAATACAATAAAGCTGAAATCAATAAGCAAGGAAATGCTTCTACTTGAAAATTTAAAAATTTATTTCTAAGGATCTCATGCACTAAAAATAAATTAGACTGAAAATCAGGAAATATAATAAGATAAAAATGAAAACATTAAATGTTAAAACTGGAAGATGCAGCTATAAATAGGAGTAAATGTATACCATTAAATGTATATACTATCAATAAAATATGATAGAAAGGAAATTAAGTAGAAAATAAATATACTATAGAGAGGAAAAACAAAGACAAAAGATGTTTTCTTATAACATTGATCAAGATTTAGTGCAACTGCTAAAGAAAAATGAGAAAAAACACAAATTACTGATATCAGGAATTAAAACACAGCTTCACTATAGAGGGTATACTTAATTTTCAGGCCAATCTCAGTTATATAAACATATACAAGAATTTTACATATTAGCTAAGTGCACTTAATTCATTTGTATTTGAAAAGGAAAATATTTTGTTATTTTGAAAAATATGATACTCAATTTAACTCAGTTCAAAACACATTAAAGGCAGATAATCTCAGGATAATTTTAACACATGCAGAAAGGGTTTGATGGAATTTAACACTCAGCAAATCAGAAATAAAGCAAGTTCTTAATTTCATAATGGGTATTTAGTGGATTTCTCTTTAACATTAGGAATAAAACATGGATATACTGGGAATTTTAGACAGAGCAATGAGCCAAGAAAACATATGATGGAACTATAGAGCATTTTCATGGATTGCAAGACTCGATAACATAAAGATGTCATCTCTCATCAAATTGATGTTTAAAATCAGTTGAATAACAATCAAATTCCCAATTTTTTCTTAGAAACTTCACTTTTATTTTTCAAATATTTTTATTGAAAAATATCTACACATGTACAGTCCAACCATATTATGCAATCAATGACTCACAATATCATCACATAGTGGTGTATTCTTCATCATGACAATTTTAGAATATATGCATTATTCCAAAAGAAGAAATAGAACTCATACATCCCATATCCCTTACTCCTCCCTCTCATTGACCCACAGTATTTCAATCTACCCAATTTTTACACTTTATTTCTCCCTATTGTTTATTTATGTATTATCCTTTTTCTTTTTTACTCATCTGTCCAAACCCTGGATAAAAGGAGCATCAGATACAGGTTTTCACAATCACACAGTCACATTGCATAAGCTATATAGTTATATACCTGTCTTCAAGAATCAAAGTTACTGGACACAGTTCAACAGTTTCAGGTACTTCCCTCAAGCCACTCCAATATATCATAAACTAAAAAGGGGATATCTATATAGTGAGTAAGAATAACCTCCAGAATAGCCTCCCAACTCTGTTTGAAATATCCCAACCACTGAGACTTTATTTTGTCTCATTTCTCTCTTCCTCCTTTTGGTAAAGAAAACTTTTTCATTCTGATGATGCCAGTTCCCAACTCATCCTGCGGTTTCTGTCCCATGTTGCTGGGGAGATTTACACCACTGGGAGTCATGTTCCATGGAGGGCGGAGGTCAGTGAGTTCACCTGCCAAGAAATTCACTTCTTAATGAGTTAAATCAAGACTTAAAACTGGCACTGCACAATATGAAGATGAATGGTAAAATATATGCTAATATTTTGGAAGTTTAGTTTTTCTTTACTTAGAATGACATTAAATAGCAAATTAAAAATACCATGAGAAAATTATGAGAATAACACAGGAAGTATCTTTCCCTTTATTTCTCTCTTCATCTGCAGCATAAGTGGTTGACTAAGAGAGGGAAGTATCATGACTTAAAAAGTGTATTATGGAAATTCTTGGTATTTGTGTTTTTTGGAACACTACTATCTTCTTTCTCTGTTTAAAGCAAGTTCTGATTCAAACAGAAAGTGTGGACTCTTGGGACTGTCAGCACTCCTACTTAGTCATCCATGTAACATGCTTACCTTATACTCACTTTGCATTTTGTTGAACTCCCACACATTGTTATTCCACCAAAATTCTGTGCTTGTGGAATATCACAAAAGCTTTATGTGTATAGGGCAGCAAGGAATGGCTGGAGACAAGCATATTGCACATATCTTCTCTGTTAGTGTAAATGTTCATTGTCCCCTTGGATTTCATTTACAAAAGACAAATTCAAAGATAAAATTATTAGACTGTCAAGTTTGCAAGAGCAAAGCATTAAACCAAGGGCAGAATCCTTCTGAAAGTGGGAATTTCTGAGATGCACAGGAAGCCAGCCATAGATAGACAGACAGACAGACAGATAGGTAGATGGATAGATAGATAGAGAGATAGAGAGAGAGATAGAGAGAGAGAGAGAGAGAGAGAGAGAAGGAGAGAGAGAGAGAGAGCATCCTATAGAAGGTCTCTTTAGAAAATCAAGGAAGTTCTCTTTAGAAGATGAAAGATAACTCAGAGAAGGAATAGAGGTGATGAGAATTGATCAAAATATGGATATATTTGATGAAACAAAGAACTTGGATATGGATTTCAAGAGAAAAAGAGAAATCAAGAGTGCCTCAAGGTTTTGACCTGAGTAATGAGAAAGAGGGAGCTATTATTTAATGAAACAATAAATACTACATGAGATGGTTTGAGAGATGAGAAATATCAGAAGTGCCATTTGGGTGCATTAGGTTTAAGTGCCTATCATACATCGAGTTCAAAAATGGATTAGACAGTTGCATAATGAGTATGGAGAACAGAGAAGACATCTAAGCCAGAACTTCAATGTGAAAGTACTCATTCCTGTGGTGAGATGATATTTAAAGCCCCAAGAGCTGAGAAAAATCCTAAGTGTAGATGCAGAAGAGAGGTGTAAAAACTGAGGCTTGGAATGTCTAAGTATATAGAAATCAAGGACAGAAGCTGTGATCTGTAGTGGAAATTTGAAAGTCAACTTTGGCGAATAACTTAATTTCTCCAAATCTACTTACCCATTTGTAAATGTATTAATACCCCTTCTTAAGATTGCTGGAGATAAAAAGATGACATTAAGATGATCTATACCACCTACAGTACCCTACCAAACTCTCTTTACTCCAACAGTGAAGTAGTGCGGTCTTCTTCTGCTTCATTTCTAGTGCTTTCCACATAAATCTTGACAAACCGAAACCAAAACCAAAACCAAACAAAAAAATCCTTAGTCACTTCATTATTTATTTCCCTCTTTACTATTTCTTTTATTAGTACTGTGATGGTTTGTAGCTGTATGTACCACAGAAAGATCATATTCTCTAAATCCATTCCTGTGGGTATGGGCCTATTGTAAGTGGGACCTTTTGATTAGTTATTTCAGATGAGGCATGGGTCTTAATCCTCTTACTCGAGTCCTTTCTAAGAGGATAAAGGGACAGAGAAACATGCAGAAAAAGCCCAAGAGAAGGGAAGCCAGAAGCTGAAAGCAAAAAGACCCCAGAGAAATGACCAGTAACGTTGCCATATGCCTTGTTGGCTGACAGATGAGCCTAAACTCGCTGGTAGCTGGTCATGTAGGAGGAAACGTCTCCCATTGACCCCTTGAGTTGGACATTTTTATGGCTGAAGAACTGTAAGCTTGTCAGTTAATAAATTCTCATTGTAAAAACCAACTCATTTCTCGTATATTACATTTCATCAGCTTTAGAAAACTAAAACAAATATGATCAATTACTAGCTAATTGCTCAGGACAGAAAACATGTCCTGCTCATCTTTGTAGTTCTATCATTGAATACATTATTTGGTAATAAAAGGTACACAATGGTATTATTTCTTCAAAGAATGAATGTACACTCAATCAACAAGACCATTCCATTGTCCTAAAGAAGTCTTTATTATAGCTCCTATTCCTTTTTTCTGAAGACAATCAGGACTCTGACATGCAAGAAATTATATTTTACATTTATCACAGTTATGTTTGCTTTAACTTGGTAAACTAAAATCACCTTGATAATGCATATTTTGTATTATTTCTTTCTGAGTTAGAAGTCTTTAAACATGACAGCAACTGAGGGAAATAAGTAACTCTCCCAACCTACTCTGAGATCTAAGTTGGAAACTAAATGTTCTTTGGCACTCTGTAGGATTTATAAAATGTCAAGATAGCCTCCACTTTGATTAGTTATTCATAACTTAAAAATGCTTCCATCTACCATTCATGCTTATGAAGTACCTCCCTTTGTTATTTTTATGGGGAAAAAAAGAGATTTTTACATTAATAACATATAATTTTGTTAAAGGGATAGTCACTGAATTTAGGGAGAAGAATTTACATCTACTATTGAAAGCTAGTCAGTTCTCTGATTTGAGTTATACATAGCCAAGACAATAAATTGAATACATTTTTGCTCCATCATATGCTTTCCTGTACAGCTTTCCTCAACTGAAAATATGCAGCACTTCCTAGAATTTTAGAGTTAAAAATTTATCTTAATGTTTCTTTGAAATAGTTTCTAACTCAAGCAGCTATAGTTTGAATTAAAGAGACCCCAAATGGATATGTTTTCTGAGAATACCATTTATCTTAGGGATGGTATCAGGACACAAACAAGAAAAAAGAAATCATTTAATTTTGCAAGTGATAAAACATTCCAATTAAGTAATCAGAGGTCAGTGAAAGAACCCAGAGATACTCAGGGGTATAAAGCTTCACAGCTTCACAGGTGCTGCTGTAAAACTTAAATATTAAATCATTATTTAGGTTACTGTATCTAAGATCAACTCTGGTGACCCAATAGGTCTGGTGACCCTGTTTTCTCTTCTATACTTTCTGATATAGGAGTCTGCATCTCTATTTCCTTAGTCATTCTTAGGCTCAGCTGTTCTTCTTAGCTCTTTCTCTACATGTCTGTTTTTCTCTCCAATTCTTCATCTTCCTTAAATGATTCTTTATTACTAACTCCACTCCTAAACCCAGGTATTATCTTTACATTCAAAGCTCTCCCAAAATATTGCTATCAAATTGATTGGGTAGTCTCATTCATAAAATCCATATTGAATAGTGATTTGTTTAGATTCTTCAGTAAAATTACATTCCCATCCTTCTTTAAGACTGCATGTCCTAAGCTTTCATCATATAATGATAATTGATGATCGGTGAAGGAATTTCAGCAAATTGTATCAATTTCAATTTGATTGTTTATAAATTCGCTCTCAAAATGATGGGTACCTCACTGTTAAATCCATGTGCTAGCCAAACATTAAATATAGACAATGAGTTACTTAGCTGCTACTTGAAATATTTCTAATTTTCTATTCTATCATTGTGTATCATTAATTATCCCAAAAATCTTCCTTCTATGAAGTTAGCCACTACTTCACTGAAAGTTTCATAAATTCATATCAATGATAGCTGAAAGATATTTCAGAAAGTATAGGATCTAGATTTTCCCCAATAGAGCAGCTACTCAAATGATTAAAAGTAACTATTGAGGCTCTCTTACATCTTTTTGTCTCCAGATTAAATACCCTCAATTCCTTTAATCTTTCCTGATATGTCAGAGTTTTCAGACACCTTGCTATTCTGAGCACACTAATTTGCTAATGTCTATTTTGCTTTGTGGTGTATAGTATAAGAGAAAATAGTCCAAATGCAGCTGTATAACAGATAACTCTCTTTATCTGGATGTGATAACTTTGATTAATGCAATTTAAGAGCATGTCATGACAGTATTTTTACAGTGACATGATCAAAGTGTTGAGTCATGCTGAGCTTGCTGTAGTCAAAAATACACAAGAATTTTCTATTGAAAGGTACTGTCATATGAGTTTTTCCCAGTCTTTACCTGCACAGTTGATTGCTTAATCCTAACTGCTAAAGCAGAAATTGACATTCATTCCTTTTAAATTGTATAACATTTATTTAATACCATTATTGGCTTCTGTAATGATGTTGTAAAAGGTTAAAATCATGCAACCTTACAACTTAAAATAATGGTACAGTTTTAATATAGAGAATAGAGATAAGCAGAAT
>PVIY010035746.1:0-26116 GCA_004026745.1 Myrmecophaga tridactyla
GACTGAAAGTGAATTCAGTGGAGGAAGAACCAGTGTGATTCACTTGTTTTCACTTTAATCCTTCTTCAGATGAACCCTATGCAGATGGAAACTAGTTCAGTGCCAAGACCACCAACATAAGGAAGAGTCTCAGAGGCCCAGAGCGTGTTACGGGAAAGTTCCACAGCTCCTGTTCCGTGTTTTTAGGGTGCCAGTGAAGCAGGGACTGCGACTCAGGTAAGGACATGCTAATTGCAAGGTCAACAGGCAGCTGGGGTTCTTAAGCAGAATGAGAAAGAGGCTCAGCGTCAGAGGTTTGGCTCCTTGAGGGCCTGGCTAAGACCTCATTGCTTCTACTAGGTCTTCTCCTGGGTTGGCCCTGGAGTGACCACTGTGGGGCAAGGTCAGGCGCCTCAAGGAGGCGGGACTGAGGCACCTTGGGGAGGGGGGCTCCTTGGTTTTAGGGTCACGTGGTTCCTGGGGACAGAGGGCTGGGTTGTTCAATCTACTGTTTCTAAGGGTGGGCCCAGGACTGTTTCTGCTGTTGGGAAATCATGGTTCAAAGGTGGCTGGATCCAGAGATAGATAAGATGGTTCAGTTAAACAGGGATTAGTCAGGGAAGCAGCCATGGGCAATGCTACTTCAGGCCCCTTAAGAAGCAAGTATCTTTCTCTCAGCCCCAGGGAATACTTTGATGATTTCTGAGACTTTGAAGAGGGGGATCTTAATGGCAATTTCATCTGGTCCACTTGAACAGAGCTTTTCCCCGTGCATTTTCTTCCTGACCCATCTTAAAACCCACGTTAGCAACCCAGCACAACCGACTCCTAGGGGCAGCCTGCTGCCGCCAGAACAGCATCTGGGCCAATCATTGCTTAAAGACAAGAGCAATTTAGAATAAGGACTTGACTGTGTAATGCTTAATGTAAGACTTTAAAAGGTAGAAGGAAAAGCCTATGAATATGTTTTTATTTTGGGGGAGCTTCATGGCCCGGGAATCTAACCCAGGTCCCCGACATGAAAGGTGAGCATTCTACCACTGAACCGCTCGTGCACCCTGAATATGTTTTTAAAGTCTTGAGAACCATGATTTAGTTAGACGTACTTTTGTATCTTCTAA
Source organism: Myrmecophaga tridactyla (assembly GCA_004026745.1). Classification (NCBI taxonomy): domain Eukaryota; kingdom Metazoa; phylum Chordata; class Mammalia; order Pilosa; family Myrmecophagidae; genus Myrmecophaga; species Myrmecophaga tridactyla. The sequence continues at coordinate 1,101 of PVIY010035746.1, forward strand.
CTGACTCCATCAGTAAAAATGAAATTCTCCTATGTAATTGCTTTTGAAAATTGACTTCCAGGTGAATTTAGGTTATGAGAATATCAACCTAAAAGGTTTTATGAAGATGACTACATTTAAAAGTAAAAAAATCAAAGGAACATACGTATGGATTGAAATAATCTTAAAACTTGCTTCACTCTTTAATGTTTCTTGAATGACGAAGCTGACAGTATTGTGTCATATGGAAAGGTGATAGGATTTGGGGAAAAGAACACAATTGAGTGTGATCAACAGAGGAGTTTACCCCTGTGGGGCAGTGCTGCTGGTCCCCCTGGAGCCCGTGTGGTCCCACTCTGACCTCATTCACACCTTCTCTCTGCCCCGAATTGTTTTCCCCATTCCTCCTTGTTCATGCACCACACAGCCATCATAGCACACCTCACAGGATCATTTGGGGAGGCTTTTCTAGAGGAAGCCTTCTAGAAATCACTTCTGCCTCCCCAAACGGCCCAGTGATTTATTTGCTCCTATCACTTTATGCTAATCACTTTCTACATTGTATTTTAGCTATTCGTGTCTTATTTTCTTGAATAAATTCTAGTTTCATAGAGTAAATTCCAGAGAGATGAAAGCTCTGAAGAAGCTAAGAGAGGACCTATGGAAAACAGAGGAAACCACTGAAGCCAGAAGCTGAAAGCAATGAAACCTGGGAGAGAAGGACCAGCAGTGGCTGGCTATATGCCTTCCATGTCCCAGGTGCCCTGGGTGCCGGCGGCCTCTCTTCAGATTTCAGGTACCATATTGTCCATGCCTTGGATTGGATAGTTTCATGGCCTAAGAACTGTAAATTGTAAGTTAATAAATCCCCATTGTAAAAGGTAACCCATTTCTGGTATATTGTATTTTGACAACTTTACCAAACCAAAACAGTCTCCAAATTTAAATACAAACTGTGATTACTTTTAACAGAAAAATGTCTCTAGTGGCTATAATTCTGATGAACATTTTACATGGCTATGATCAAACTATAATAACTGAATACAAAAGACCCAAAGAATGGCAAAGAGATCCAATAAAAACCAAATACCTTGAATGATTGGTATAAAATTCCAAGTAAAGAGACTCACCTGGTGTGCAGAGAAGAATGGGCTGTGTGGTCATGGTGTGTGGTCATGGTGTGTGGTCATGGGCCTAGTGTGGTGTCCTCAGCCGACTTGTTTTATATACAGTGAACTAGCCCTGCCTCAAAGAAATGGGAACGTTTTTAGCCAATGTTTCTGCATTCCTTACCTGGCAAATACGATTCACCTCTCTTCTTTTGTTTACCTTTTGTCTCAGCTGTTGTGATGAAAACACCCAGTTGACATTGTTTGGTACTTGCTTTCTGACAATGATGTCAACTGGGACTTATCCCACTGTCCACCCTTTGTGCTCAGGAACAGTGTTTATTGTGAGTGTGAGTGGGGAGGACAGGAGGAAAAAGCTCTGGGACTGCTGGAACCAGAAACAGACCTGTTTTCTGGAAACCCCTAGCCTTTAGCACAGACAGTGTTGTTGGGCTACTCAATGTTTCAAGCAGATGTAGAGATAAACAATAGGTGTTCCTCATTGCTTCTGTGAGGTCAAGGGCATGGTGGCATGAATGGCCCAAAGTGGTCAAAATTAACCACCATGATTATCCATCACTAAGTGGTCCCAGGCTGGGAGGGGAAACAAAAGGATAAAGTGATTCTTTTGGCCTTAAAAAACCTTCACTCCAAGAAAGTCCTCAGGATAAATAGCAGATAGGACAAAGGAGCCCAATGAGTGAAGAGGGACACTGATCAGCAAAAATACTGGGGAAGAACAGTTAGGTCCAGCAGCCCCAGAAAAACTCAGCTCTTCTAATGCATCCACTTATTCTGTCTAATGTGGCAGCAAGCCCTTAAGGCTGCCTTTTATGAGACCCCTTCTCTGGTAGTGACACAGGGACAGAGGCTAGAATACCCTGAATCCTTATATCAGAAGATCCTCTGCTGAAGATATGATGAAACAGATGTCACTGACCTACACCTGCCTCCAATAAACAACCTGTTATGAGCTGTAGTCTTTGGAAAGTCCAAACAGCAGGATATACATTCTTCTCAAGTGCACGTAGATCATTCTCCAGGGAAGATGACATGTCGAGTAGCAAAACAAGTATCAATAAATTTTAAAAGATTGGAATTATACAAAACATCTTCTCTCCATAATGGAATTAAGTTGGAAATCAAGAAGATATGAATAACTGGAAAATCCACAAATATATGGAAGTTAAATAACTCTCTTAAACAATCGGTGGGCCAAAGAAGAAATTTCAAAGGAAATAATTAAATATCTTGAATGAAAAGGAGAATACAACATATCAAAACATATGGGATGTAGCAAAAGCAGTGCTGAGAGGGAAATTTATAACCCTAAACACTTACCTTAAAAAAGAAGAAAACGTTAGAATCAAATACCTAACTATACTCCAGGAGTATAGAAAATGGGCAGTGGGGACAACAGCATTAACTACTGAATGTAGTTGTTATGATTCTTTGTGGTTCTTTGCCTTTTGTGCTTGTAAACATGAAATTTGTGCATAAATATGAGTGTATTGTAAAGTGTATAATGCTGATTTTAAAAAAAGATCATTAAAATAAGTCAAAGAAGACCAAGTAAATAGATTCTGTGTTCATGGTTTAGAAGACTAAATATTGTCAAGAAATCAATTTTATCCAAAATGATTTATTAGATTCAATGAAATCCCAATAAAAATTCCAACATCCTACTTTGCAGAAATGAAAAAGCTAATTATCAAATTATTTGGAGGGTAAGAGGCTCAGAATAGCCAAAAACATCTTGAAAAAGAAGAATGAAGTTGGAGAATTCACACTTCCTGATTTTAAAGCATATTAAAACGCTGCAGAGACAAAAACAGCATGGTTGCTGCATTAAGATAGGTATGTTGGCCAATGGAATTGAATTGAGAGTTCAGAAATAGACCCTATGTCTATGGCCAATTGATATTTGACAAGGCTGTCAAGTCCGCTCAACCGGGAAAGAATAGTCTCTTCTACAAATGGTACTGGGGGAATTGGATATCCACAGACGAAAGAATGAAAGAGAACCCCTACCTCATACTACATACAAAAATTAACTCAAAATGTAACAAAGCCCTAAATAAAAGAACCAGGACTATAAAACTCCTAAAAGAAAATGCATCTTTAAGATCTTGAGTTAGGCAATGGCTTCTTAGACTTTACATCCAAAGCACAAGCAAAATGATAGCAAAAAATAGATAAATGGAGCCTCCTCAAAATTAAAAACTTTTGGTTATCAAAAGACTTTGTCAAGAAAGTGAAAATACAACCTATTCAATGGGAGAAAATATTTGGAAACCACATATCTGATAACCACATTGCTATCCAGTATATATAAAGAAATCCTACAACTCAACAATAAAAAACAAACAACCCAATTAAAGATGTATAAAAGACTTGAATAGTTATTTCTCCAAAGAGATCATACAAATGTCTGAAAAGCACATGAAAAGATGCAAATCAAAACCACTATGGGATAGCATTTCACATCAACTGGAATGCCTATGATTAAAAAAACAGAGGACTACAAGTGTTGGGGTTGAAGCAGAGAAAGAGGAACACTCATTCATTGCTTGAGGGAATGTAAAATGGTGCAGCCACTGTGGAAGACAGTTTGGCAGTTTCTTAGGAAGATAAATGTAGAATTCCCATATGACCTAGCAATCCCACTACTAGTATATACCCAGAAGAATTGACAGCAGGGACTGAACAGACATTTTCACACCGATGTTTATAGCTGCATTATTCACAAGTGCCAAAAGATGGAAGCAACCCAAGTGTCCATCAACCAGTGAATGGAGAAACAAATGTGGTCTGTACCTACAATGGAAGATTACGTAGCCATAAAAGAGAATGAAATCCTGATGCATAGGACAATACTGATGAATCTAGAGGACATCCAGTTGAGTCAAATTTGTCAGACACAAAAGGAGAAATATTGTATGCTCTCACTGATATGAATAAGTATAATAAGCAAATCCTAGTATTATAATCTATAACACAGTTTACCAGGGGCTCGACTGCAGTTAGAGAATGAGGAGTGGATGCTTAACTTGTACAGAACTCCCATTTAGGTATGGAAATAGATGTGGTGATGGTAGCACACTACTGGGTGCAATAAACAGCACTAAATTATATAGGTGTATGCAGTTAAAAGGGGAAACCTTAGTCATACATATTAGTAAAATAAAAAATAAAATATAAAACACAAGACTGTTTAACACAATGAACCCTATTGTAGATGACAGACTATTGATAATAGTACAAGAATGTTCTTTAATGAATTATAACAAATGTACAACACCAATACAAAAGATTAATAATAAGGTGGTCTATGGGAAAAATGTATCTAATGTAAACCATAGACAATAGTTAATAGGACTATTTTAGTAATCTTTCACTGCTTGTAACAAAGGTAACTATTGTTTAAAAAATAGTAACGTTACAAAAAAGTGCTATCATTAATTGTAACAAATGCTCCACGTCAATGCAAGGTGGTGGTGGGGGTGGTATATGGCAATCTTGCATTTTATTCTTCATTGTTCTGTAAACCCACAACTCCTTTATTAAAAACATTTTCATGTAGAGCACTTGCTGGCTCAATGGCTGGGTCGCATCCCATGAACTTGAGCCCAGGACCAGCCACCCAAAAAATGTATAACAAACTCCAGGGGAGGCTGAGGCCAAGGGTGCCTTCTAGAGAGCCAGTCAATGTCCCATTAAGGAATTTCCATCCTCCCCTATTGCAGGGTGGGCTTCATCAGGCATGCTCAGAGTGACATGGCTCCATGAATGCTGACAATCTCTTTCTTCCTTCTTCATGAGAATGTCTGCTGAGCTTATCCAGAACTTGCTTCACTACTTGTCATTGTATTTTCTAGTTTTCTGGAACAAGAGATGCTTTTCTGGATATATGGATAAGATGGAAAGGATTGTGTGTTACCCAGAGATCCAGGACTTCGATCTGTGATTGCATGGAGCATTCTGCCGCCTCTCCTCAGGGGTAGATGATTGTGTCAACGTATAGAAGGAAAAAATGCAAATATATTATTGGCAACAAGAAAGATGGACTGTGGCAGAGGCTGTGAGAGCTTTCCAGATTCCCATCTCTTCAATTTTGAGACACGCAGCCATGTGCATTTGGGTAGGACCATATGACTACTATTTTAATAAAGAAATGTCACTGGATGTGAAGGGTGTTAATTCAGATCCAGGGAGTTAAGAGTAAGTGTGCCCTTTGCCTGTTTGTATAGTAAATTACAGAGGACGGCACAACCCATGAAAATTGAGGAGCCATAGAAGGGAACAAATCTGAGTTCTTGCCACATTCATTGGACTATGACATAGTGGAAAATAAAATTCTATTGAAAGAGGGCAAAGATAATGTGGAGATTTTTGTTACAGCAATTACTCTACCCTGACAAACAAACACAAAATCAATGATACGTTTTATTTGATTATTTGTTGTTTGTTTTGGGGATGGAAGCATTGCTTACTATGATGTAGCAGGAAACTTTAACTAAGAATTATCATAGGGAATAGAATAAGAGTTTTCAAACAATTTTTCTGTTTTAAAAATATAGCTAGGTAGAAATGACCTAATGGAAATGTCACCATTAACCAATTTATAAGAAATTGCTCATAGTTGTTTTAGACTTTTGTTAGTTTTAATGGACAACGTGTTTATACAGTTATGGAAAATATAAAACTATAACTTATATTTCATAAATACATAGACTATTGTGCTGTTCATGATTATCTCTTATGTTACAAGCCTCTAGAAAATTCTATCATGTTTCTTGTATTTGTTTTTCTCTAGATAAGTTGTGGGATCTGTTTCTAACCCTACACAGTCCTCATGACATAACACATGAGAAAACGGACCGTTTTTCACTGGAGAACCTCACAGTTGGACTAGAAAGTCATAACTGTGTTGGTCGGGGGTTCTCTAGAGAAACAGCACCAACAGGAGATCTCCGTGGATATGAGATTCTAAAAATTGTCTCATGTAACTGAGTCCAAAATCTGGAGAGCAGGCTGTGAGGCTGGCAGCCCCAGTGAAAGGATTCGAACTCCACAGGAGAGGCTCGCTGGATGAAGAAAAAGAAAGTTCTCTTTTCTTCTTAAGTCTCCAACTGATTGGATCAACCCCAGCTGATAGAGTTATCTTGTTTGTAGGAGACACTTCTTTAGTGGATCTCAGATGTAATCAGCATAGATGCAATCAATTGACTGATGATGTAATACACCAGCCTTCCAGTTTATCACCAGCCATGAAATGTCCTTTCAGCGATGGTCAGGCCCGTGCTTGCCTGACCAGACAACGGGCACAGTCAGCTGGCAGAGTTGACACCAGAACCCAACCATCACAATAACCTTGACTTCAGGGAGACCCGTCTTCTGAAAGATGCAAGACCATTTTTCCCAAGGCCACATTCAGTATGAACAGCAAAGATGGGATGGTTTGTAGATCTGAGTCCTGCTGCTTTAAGAAAAGAACAGTGCCGGGGAAGCATCCAGCTCAAGCCCTCCAGAGCACAGGCATGGTCCTGATTTAAAGAGTGAGCTGCAGAATGCTCTCCTTAAATCCCCTGCATCATCTACTTAAGTTATAGACAATGAATAACCACCTAGCAGTTGGCAGGCAGAAGGTGGCAGGCCAGGTCCTGAGGGTACATCCCTGAGCAAGGCAGCCATGGCTCCTGCCCTCCTGGCTCTCCCAGGCTGGAGAAGTCAGGCCAGGTCCAGTGGCCATGCGTGTGCAGAGCCCCACGGCGTGGGGATGTGGGGCGGTTTGGCACAGGCTGGGCAAACCTGGCAGCTGGGCCTGCAAATGTACCAAGGGCCAGAGACATCTGAAAAGACCCCAATGCACAGATCGGATACTTGGATTGGGAAGTGGGTATGGGGTGGCAGATGCAGGGATGGGGAGGTTGAAAATAGACCATAAATGAGAGCAGGAAAAAAAATAGGGGAAAGAATTGCAAAAATTAAGTTGGAGGTGGGCAAAGCTAGATTAGGAAAGCAGTTGATCTAGACATTCAGAAATGAGGCATTTCTGAGACAGAAATAAGTAAGAAACAAAAAGTGGTTCAAGGTACAGAGAACTCCCTCAATATTATTTTCAGAAATTATGGATACCACTATCCCAGTAGGATGAAGGAAAATTCGGGTGAAGAAAAACAAAAAACTATAAAGAGAAACCAAATGTGCATTTCTTTGCACAAGTGGAGTTCAGCCAGCCTGTGCACAGTTTGGGGCCTTGATTTCCTTGCAAGCAGCAAGGAAAAATTGCTAGTCAAGTGGGGACAATTCTCCCAGTCACAGGCGAGGAGAGGAGCTGAGGGGAGAGAAGGAGCTGAGACAGAAGAGAACCATTCTTCATTTAACCCGAAGTCAGCGGGCAAGGTTGAAGGCTGTGGATTGTGAGTGACCAGAGCAGGAGTCTCCAGGCTCCCTAACAGAAGTTCTGGAATTGGTAGGGGAATTTGTTGGAGATGACATATATCATGGCTGCCCCAACAAGGCACCACGATCCCTTATCCTTGGCTGCTCCCCTGGCGTCTTTCGCTCAGCCTGAGTGCTCTGGGTAGGCAGGACATGTTTTCCCTCTAGCTCAGAAATATATTAATTGGCTTGCATTTTTTTAAGTGTCATGAGAAAACACTATTAAAATGAAATAGTGTTATATAATACAGAAAACACACAGCAATTCAAGAAAGAAAATGGTCACTTATATATCAGCAGCCACAAATAACCACTGTTTATATTTTGCTGTATTTAGTGTCAGGGCTTTCCCCATATAAACCCACATGTGTATATATGTTTTTCAAAAGATGCACTTTTATTGTTCATATTGTTTTGGGCCTCCTGTTTATGAATATATAACCTGTGCATTTTCCATTATGACTAATTATTCTTCTAGAACGTCCTTTTTAATCGTTGCAGCATAAATCTAACACAGAGACCCTGTATCAGTTGCTGAATCAAATCTACTGGTATGCATTCAGGCTGTTAGAAACTTTTTGCTATTGAATACAATGCTGAAATGCTGAATCTCCTTATGTATAAAAACCATTGTGTATATGCATGAACATTTTCTAAAAATAAATTTATAGAATAACACTGACGACTTAAGGGTCAGAAAGACTTTTAAAGATTTGATTGTTCCTTGAGACATTCCCCTTGAAAATGTATAAACTGCTTTATCTTTATGATAGCTGTGTATCATGGAGCCCATTTCCCTGCTTGGGATCAGCCTACTTAATTGTGATTGCTTCTGAGTTACCTCTAGACTCTCTCAACATTAGAGGAACATGAGCCCCTGAGCAGATGCACAGCTTGCCTGCGCTGCACGAGGGTCATTCTCTCATGCCGGTCGGACAACCACTCATCACCTGTCATGACTTGTTGGACGCTTTCTGCCTTACAGTTTCCAGACTCTCTGCAGATCTTGTCAACCTCACCTGGAGTGTGGGTGAGTCACGCAGGGGCCGCTTGTCACCTGCCTCACACCCCTGCATATTCTCAAGAAAGGGCTTTTCACTCCCCGGTGACCCCCGCAGTCCCTCTAAAGGGCGTGCGTTGGCTTCTCTGCTTCTGGACACAGCTCCTCAACATCCTGGGCTCCACACAGACCTGCAAACCTGCTGTCACCCCCCAAACCAAGAAAACTGGGGTGTAGGGAAAGAGCCAGGGATCTGGGCTTTGGGTGTGACTCAGAAACACAATTTTGTGACCATAGTTAATCCTCTTCCCTTTCTGGGTATCGTCTCCTTACTAGGGATGGGGAGGCCTGTGGCAGGTGCTCAGTCTCCTTTCACTCCTGACATTTTCCAGCTGAGTGACTTGGCCTTCCCCAGCTTTGCGGCTGGCTATCCCCTTTACCTGGATCATGTACTTTTCTTTCCAGTCCCTGCTTAAAACTCACCTCCTCTTTTAAAATCACTACATAATCTGCTTCTACGGGTTATTCTGGGAGAGACCCTACGGGGAATGTGTGAGTTGTGTTGTAGTGTGTGTGTGTCCGTGTTGTTTGGGGGAGAAAGGCATACAGATCGTATCTCCTAGAGAAGGCTGCAACTTCTCCAAGGGTAGACACCGCACCTCCTCCTCTCCCGCTTCTTGGCGCAGCCTCAGGCGCGCCTGTGCACGGGCACCCAGTGGGCACCCAGTGGGCACCCTGAGCTGATACAGGTTGGAGCATGTGAGACGTAAGTGGGTGGATGTGTGCAGTGGGTGTGCCTCTATGTGAGTGTCTGTGGTGGGTGTATCTGGAAAGGAAAATGAGTAAAGAAAAACAGAGTGCCAGTTTAAGAATGCAGGAACGATGCTTTCTTGGAATAAAGAGGAGAATGTGGGCAGGGCAGAGGTGGCTTGGAGCAGTCGCCAATGGAACGGAGGCACCACTCAGCGAAGTGTCAGAGGAGACCTCTGCTCCAGCTGTGGCCTCCAAAATCACAGGCTGGGGGAACCCACATGGGACCCCACTGATCCCCCAGCTGAGGCATAAACCCACATGCGGGGCCCAGATCAGATGACTTCCACGTCATCTCCTCTGTGTGCGGCTCCTGACTGAGGAAGGGGCAGAGTCAGCCCGTGATGTCACAGCCAGGAGCAGAATTAAAAGTGATTTAATAGGGGCAGAGTCGGCAGCATGACTGATTCTCATCCAGAATCCCCCTCAGGTGGACCCTCCACAGCTGAAAACCAGTCAAGCTAGTAAGACCCTTTGCCTAATTCAGACGTCCAAGGGACTCTTCAATATCTTGGAAGAAAAGTTTCAGAGCACATATTTTTAGGGTTCAAAAAGAGGGAGGATTCTCACTCAAGGTGACAACACACTGATTTCAACATTTACTGGCAATTAAGACACAAAAGCACGTTTAAAGAAGGTGCTCAGCTCCTCAAGGGTGTTGCTGTGGGTGGCACTAATTCTGCTGGGTCATCTAGTGGCCTGGTCCTGGAGTGACCATTGGGGGGCCCGGCTTTGGGATCTTGGGTTGGTCTGGCTGTGGGATGTTGGGGGAGCCCTGCTCAGGGGACTTGGTGCTGCCAGGTTGCGGGGCTTTGGGGTGGCCTGGCTCTCTGATGTGAGGGACACACGGCTGCTGGGGAGTCGGCCAGCAGGGCTGTTCGAACTGCTGCTGCTGAGGCTGTGGGGGTGGGCTGCAGGGCTGCTGGGCACTCATGCTTCCAAGGTGGCTGGGCTTGAGACAGGAAAGCTGATTCAGTGCTTTGGTTAAACAGAAAAGTTAGCCAAGCCCAGTGCAAAATAACCCTAATTTCAGGGCATCTAGAAGGGCAAGCCTTTACTCTCTTCCTTTCTGTTACCTTGAACTTGAGATCAAAGTGTGCTGTGATGATTCCTGTGTCCTCTCAAGAAGAAAACTTAAAGGTGATTAGTCCTGATCTTGTCATCAGAGTCCTTCCCTATGCGTCCTTTCTTCCTGGAACACTTAAAATTCATATGAGCAATTCAGTGCAGTAGCAGTGTAGTGTGCTAGAATTCATGTGAGGTCCTAGCTTTTAGAAAGGAGAAAGGCAATATAGCAAAATAATGTAGACTCTACCTACCTATATCCAACCCATGGAGTGTCTTGTCTCATAGGAAAACTCTTTCTAAACCTCTTCCCAAGGCCCACACAATTCCAGTTCTGAGCCTCTGTTCACAAAGCCCCTCTGGGCATGCCTTCTGAAAGGCCTCACCATTCCATGCCTGCCTGTTCACACATACACATCCATTGTGCGTGCATTCCTGGCAGGCACCTCCTGCCAGAAGTTAGGTCATCTCTCAAATTGTCACAGCACATCCCCTTCCCAGCACTCTTCCCAGCATTTCTGCTAATCACTTTCCGTCTAATATGTCCTCATATTTTATGCTCCCTTTTGGACTACAGATTCATAGAAGAAAGAATAATTTGTCTTTTGAACATCCAAATTGCCTCGAGCAGTGCCTTAGATATTGCAAATTTTCAATGAAGCTTAGAGGATTCGAAGGTCACTAGAAGTATTCTGGACTCTACTCTGTATGCACCTGCTAACTTAATGGAAATCTTTATGAGATCACTGCTTTCTCTGATCCCAAGTTCCACAGCTGCAATATCAGTGGGCAGATGTGAGCATTTATAAAGTCCCTTTATGTAAAATCTAAAATTGTATTTAAAATAAATATATCTTTAGAATGGCAAAGTGGTTCCAACCAGTATAAAATAACTTCAGGCAAGTAATAGTAAGTTCCTACTGGCAAGACTCACCTAGTATGCAGAGAAGAAGGAGCACTGTGGCCTCTGGGGTCTGGTGTGAAGTCTCTGCTTAGCTTGCTTTTTCTATAGTGAACGAGCCCGAGCCCTGCCTTAAGGAAATAGGATGCTTTGGGGCTGCTCTACCTTCATTCCAGCTTTTGTGATGAAAATCTCTGGCTTAACATATTTTTGGCACTTGTTTTTGAAAAATGATGTAATCTGGGCATGTCCCCACTATCACCCATTTATAGTAGGGCACTGTGGGCAACAGACTTCTTGGGAGAATGCAGCGTAAGTCAGGAGAAAATTCTCGGGCTGTGGGAGCAGAAGCGATCATGCCTCTTGGTCAGAGCCCTCACCTTTATGCCAGTTTATTCCTGTTGGACTCCTTAATACTTGGGATGGTTGTGGTGGTAAACAGTAGGCAGTTTTGGTTCTTTGGAAGGCCAAAGGGATGGCATCAACATGTGAATTTTCTGATTATTCATCTCAGTGGACTCAGGCCTGGAAAAGGAAAAGAAACGACAAATGTCTGCTTTTGAACTGAGTTGCCTTCACTCTGGAGAAAATATTAAGCTTCTCAAGTTGACCAGGGCAAGTAGAAGTCACTGGGGATGGATAGTCAGGGTGGGTTGAATCTGTCTGACATGATGGCACAGACCAGAGCACCCTGACTCTCAAGGCTTTTCTATCTGAGGTTGACAAAGAATGAAAGGGTTGGGATTTCTTAAATCTTTATACCAGAAATTTCCTCTGTCTGTAATAAGATGGAACTGATGCCACTCAAGAAGAAGTGCTCTCAGTACACAGTCTGGTACTAGGTATGTGTATTGGTACTAGGCATTTCTTAAGAAATCCAAACCATTCTTAAAAGCCAGGTGTATAGACAGCTCCACTCTCTCCACCTCTTTATGGCCATGTCACCTACCATGAGCCTGAGCCCCCAGGTATAGCCACCACCATCAGGTCCTTCAACCAGGTCTCAAAAGTGAGTGGTCACACTGTTTGCTCTCACACTGTCTGATTCTAGTAAGTGCTCAGTTGATCTTCCCGATAGATTTTCAGATTCATGAGAGAAAGAAAGAGGCAGGGAGGGAGAAGGAAGGAGGGAGAGAAGAAGGGAGGGAAGGAAGAAGGAAGGAGGGAGGAGACAAAGAGAGAGGAAGGAAGACAGGAAGGAAATACAGAAGGAAGGCAAAGTGAGGGAAAAGCATTGTCTTAAAGACAGGCCCAGAAACTGCTTAGAGAACCATAAGGAGGCTTCTTGAGAATGATTCACTACCTTGTGACAAGCCTCATGGAATGAGCTGAGAGAGGCATGAGGGCTCAGCAAGGGACAGAAGTTTAATTGCCTTCCCCACCCATCTCCTTCTAGCATTTGACCAGTCACCTGGCTCTGGGGTGGTGTCACCACACCTAACCTCTAGGGCTATAGAATCACTTTTGCCCTCTCTGTGCCCTCTTCTAAGGGTCCAGTTTCCTCTCCTCACAGATCCACCTCGTAGGAGTCCCTGTCAGGGAGAGTTCCAGCCAAATCCTGGTGCTCCGTCTCAGATTTGTAAGAAGAACCTGCTTTCTGCTCTCCGTCCCCCATGCATCCCAGCTGGTCTACCAGCCCTGGCTGAACTGAAGCTCAGCTCTGAATCTGGACCACTCTTATATGTTCCTTTGATTGTGAGCCTAGGTCCTAGGATACATTTCTTTCCCATTTACTGTGTTTCTTCTCCATCTGGGGTCTCCTGCCATCCTAGCTGGTGCTTTCTTTACCCCAACAAAAGCCTCTCTGGCATTAACCTCTACGATTTTTATCTTTACACCAACCCTATTCTCCCTGTTTGCTTGGTTGTGCACACTCAGTGGCTGGATGTTAAGGCTCTTTATGCCTTCAGAGGCACTTGGTTTTGTCTCCTGTGTGCTGGGTGTGCTGATGAGTCTGCCCCAGATTCAGAAGGGTCAGTTGGATGACTTGCAATGGTGAGCACCACCTCCCCACACACCTTACTTTTCTAGTGGCAGCCACTGGTACTATTCCCACCTCAGTGACCGGAGCCTTGTTTGGGGCTTTCTGGTGTCTTGGGCGTCTCTTACACACTCTACAGGGCTTCTCAGTCTCTCCCTTTTGCTAACCTGGCTGCAGGGACAATTCCTACATATTATCTCAGACCTTTATGTCTCCCTTTCTGACCGTGGCTTTTCTGATACCACTGCGGGATATCTCTGTGGATCTTTAATACACTTGGATTATACAACTAGAGGCTTGGAATGTAGGATTATGCTCTGGTGATCACACCTTGCCCATGGAATATTAGAAAGGATGGAAAATGCTACCCCTTTTATCCCCAGCAATGAGACACGTTTATTACATCTTCTAAGGTCTCCTGGGATTAAGCACCAGTTGCCCTTTGTTTTTTGTTGCCTACTTTGTAGCATTCATTTATTGGTTTTACTTCTCCTTGTTCCCTATTCTTCCTCCCTAGAATTATACTCACAAAGAACCTCCCAACACATAAGACTTTGCCTTAGGGTCTCTTTTCAGGAAATCTAGTCTATGATAGTCTTGAAACATGTGCTTTATCTGGGATTCAGGGGGATAAACATAACTTCCCAGTGATGGAAATCAGTCCTTCATCCATAATCAGAGAAATCATGTAATCAGCATGAGAGATTAACATTTTACTTAAGTGCCTTCTTTGGAGATTTTGGGGCTGAGCTGCTCAATAGAATTGTGTGTCAAGGTCCCTACAACCACTCACAAGCTCAATTATTTGCTATAAAGACTAATGGAACTTAGAGAAGCTCTTTTGCTCATGGTTACAGTTCTCAACAGAAGAAAGTTGCAGATTAAATGAGCAAAGGAAAAAGGAGCATGTAGTAGAGTCCAGAAGAAACCAGCTGAAAGTTTCCAGTTATCTTCTCCCAGTGGAGTCACACTTAAACTCCTTAACAATGTGTGACTAAAGGCACAAAATATTGCAACCAGAGTTTGCCCAATCCTTGACTATGCAGGGTTCTTCTTGAGGTCATTCATATAGCCACAGAGTGCTCACATAACTGACCTAGCTACTAAGTCTCAGGTTGCCCCTTCAAAGGTTAAACTGATACAGGATGGCCCAGAACTCCAGAAGAACAAAGCAAGAGTTCGCCATAAATCACTTTATCAGAATAGATTATCTGGCACTGCCAAAGGTGTCCATTATACAAGACACTCTTATTGAGTGGGATATTCCAAGGACTCAGAGGCCTTCTCTCAGGAACCAGTCAAGGATCAGTACTTACTTTGGAGTATGCCGCGTTTGAATAACTCAAGTCACTGATTTAGCCCTTTACTGCATGAGTAGCCACTAGCCATATTCAGCTATTTACATTTAAATTTAGGCATTTGGAATCTAGATTCCAGAAGAACGGTATAGTAGGACCACACCTATGGCCGGGAAATTGGAACTCTGATTCAGACACTGTGGTTGGATATTCATACACTGTTCTCTTCTCTGTATGCTCGTTCAATCCTGGTTTATTTTTGTTGGGGTTTAAACCCTTGAGCAGCCTGAGTAGTAGGAATGCAACTCAGCATATGTCACAAGGGGGACAGAAAGCACTGTGGGCCTGGATCTGGGTTCTGGTAAGAGATCCCCCAAGCATGAGACTGTTTCAGGGAGCCATGCCATGACTCTGGGGCTCCAGTAGCAAACCCTGGTGCTCCAAGGTCATCACCATCATCACCATGCTACAACTTCTAGCTAACTTGTCCAAAAAATATCCACCAGCAAAAAGCTGCCCACAATAATGGAAGCACAATCTTCATGAAGTGTCTGTCCACCAGAATTACATGTTTATAAGTTAGAAGAAATTGACCACCATGTGAGGATGGAGTAGATTATACAAATCACTTGAATGACTCCCTTACATCTCACCTTTCTTACTCCTTAACCAAGTAGAGGATATAATTCCAGACCTTTTGAGTAGCATCATGCAGTGCTACTTAAAAGCTAGCATGATGTACCTATTGCAAAAGCTAGCAACAGACACTTCATGAAGATTATTCTTCCATTCTTGTGGGCAGCTTTTTGCTGGTGGATATTTTTTGGACAAGTTAGCTAGAAGTTGTAGCATGGTGATGATGGTGATGACCTTGGAGCACCAGGGGTTGCTATGGTGATTTATAGCCTTGTGCTGTCATAAGTTCGACTGGAAGTGCATACTTGTATGCCCAATGGGAGAATGAAGGGACAACCTTATACCTTCTGGAGTGACCTGAGTGGGTCCACCTGGAATCAGGCACTCAATGTATTTGGCTCTTAGCTAGGATTAATGTGCTGCTTATGTTGATGGTGCTCAATAAGTTTCTATCAAGGTTGTGAAGTTATCTCCTATTGTGTGGTTAGCATCTTAAGGTGTCACTCAGTTTCCCCAAGAAGGTCTGGGACTCAGGAAAATGTGCACAATGAGATCCTGCGAGACAGAAAATCTTCATCCACACTTGACCAGGAAGAAAAGGGCCAAGAACAGGTCATAGGTAATATTGTATTGAGAAATACTTTCAGGACAGTATACAAGTTATCTCTCTTGGGCCAGGCAAATCTGTAGGTTCTTGAGCCAGAAGAATGCTGCTGCTTCCAGTGAATGGTGCACATCAGTGCAACTCTGAATTTGACCTCGGATGACGTTCCAAAGAAATTTCCATTAATTCCTGTAACCAGTTCATGTAGCTTCTGAGCTTAATGAATAATGAAACTCAAATGGCAAGAACTTAAGCCTATGCACCAAGAAGGTATTATACAAAATGCTGGTTAAATGACCCATTAAAAAAACCAAGATGCTTTTTTTTTTTTTTCTGAAAGGATGCTCAACATCCTTTCAGAAGCCTTGGTCACACCAGGAGAAAGAAAGACAAAGGAAACAATTACAGACTGCCCTGTGGCCTCCAGAGTGTACATGAATCAAGAACATGGGGCAGAAAGATTTGACTAAGTGCATTTGAGTAGAACAATCACTTCAAGAACCAGTTCTTCCCTCATGATAGCTAGCACTTATTTATAGAAGTGGGCAGGCTAGTAGAGCCATAATTAGACCTATGATATGAGGTTCATGCATCAAATCCCCTTCAAGTCAGCGCTTTGCTTGGGCTTCCACTTCCTCGTCTGTAGACAGGTGCTGCCTTTCAAGCACCATTTCTGTACCTATTAAGTGGCCGCCCAGAGCAACGTGCTGAGAACCTAAGGTCCCAGCTGGCTTCACCTGGCTTCAGAACAGGGTCATTGGTCAGGTCCCAGTGTCTGCCATGGCCTAAGGTGGAGGAGCAGACAAGATGTGGGATGTGTGTAAAGTGCAGGGTTCACTCTAGTGCTTACGATTCTGAGACCCAGTGCTTTTTGGGTCCACCTTGCCTATTTATATATACTAACCTCTCTATAAACCCCCGCTTTTTGTAGTAAAAACTGCACGCATAAACAACAAATTCTTAATTTCTGTGAGAATAGGTGCCTCCTTAGCAGTCATCTCACCTAACCCTACTCCAGAGAATGACAGTCTTGGGGGATACTTTCACTGAGGCGGTAATTATGTGGAGACTTAGGTCTTCCTCAGTTCAAGGTTTTGTATGTGGCCTTGCCTCAAGAGCCAGTGTGGCTGGACCAAAAATGGAAATTGCCTGTGCCAGTTTGAAACTGTTGTGTACCCCAGAAAACCCGTGTTCTTTAATGCTGATCCAATATTGTTGGGTGGGATCTTTTTGATTATGCTGTTTCCATGGAGATGTGATCCACTCAGTTGTGGGCAGGACCTTTGGATTAGGTAGTTTCCATGGAGATGTGTCTCTACCCATTCAAGGTAGGGTGGCTCGCTAGAGTCCTTTAAGAGGGAATCATTTTGGAAAAACCTTCAGAGCCCACAGGGATGAGCAGCAGAGCCACCAGGAGAGCCAGATCTTTGGAGATGCAGAAAGAAAACACCCCTGGGGAAGCTGTTTGAAACGAGAAGGCAAAGAATCACCAGACGCCAACCACGTGCCTTCCCAGCTAGCAGAGGTTCTCCAGACTCATCAGCCTTTATTGAGTCAAGGTATCTTTCTCTGGATACCTTAGTTTGTACAATTTTTATGGCCTTAGAACTGCAAACTTGCAACTTTATAAATTCGTTTTATAAGAGCCGTTCCATTTCTGGTATATTGCATTCTGGCAGCATTAACAAACCAAAACATTGCCTCATATTGCCATTGTAAGCACAATGAGGGCATTTTGTTACAGCAGTGGGACTCATTGCATGCTTTGCATTTTCTTCGTGTCCCTGAGATCCTACCAGGGAGTCTGTGATAGCAAGTATGCTTGCATAAAAATAAGACTATCTGTCTTTTTACTGTGCTATAATTGCACTGATGGTTCAAAATAAATGGGAAGAGGGAAATAAAATCACTGACACTTTAGAAAGAATCAAGGCAGTGCACCAAAATTATAATAATGGTCATTGTTTTATTTCACCACCACCCCCTTACCATTAAAATTATGTTTCTTTTAAAACTGCGCTTTTCATGGAAAATTTTGGTATTGTAAGTGTGACAGCTCCCCAATACTTAATGGCTTTTCAGATGAAATTGGGGTGATACTATTGAAAGTGATTTTTATAATGTATAAAGAAATGTGTCAACATGTGTAAGAACTGCATAACTCAGTGAACCAGTATTTTAAAAATGACCAATGTGTGATGTTACAAAAATCATATACAGGCAAAATGCAAGATCAATGAATTTAAAAACTGTGTGAAAATACTTTATTTTGAAGTTTTATATCAATTCCACATTTAATATCTCCTCTGATACTTCCTAATTGATTTATTTTAATTTTATTCACATTTTTGCAAACATCCTTGATGTCTAGCTAAACTGTTACATCTGCTTTTGCACTCCACCAGCTGCTATGTGGGTTTTCTTCCACTTTTAATTCTGAGGTAACTACAAATGCACAGGAAGGTGCACAAAAAATGTCCACCTCCCCCCAGCCTCCTACAGTGTTGAAGTCTTGCAGGAAAATGATTCAGTATCAAAACCAGGAAGCAGGCATTTGTGCAATTCATTGAACTTATTAATATTCCACCAGTTGTACGTGTACTCTTTTGGGTGTGTTTGTGTATAACTCTGTGCACTTTTTATCACACATGTAGTCCCACGTAATCACCACCATAATTAGGATATTTAACTTTGCCTTGACCATGAGATCCCTTGTGCTGCCACTTCATTCTTCACCCCACGTCTCTAACCCTGACAACCACTAATTTGTTTGCTGTTTGTATAATTATGCTATTTCATGGATGTCATATAAATGGAATCATGCAATTTGTGTACTTTCAAGATTGGCTTTTTCACTTAGCATAATTTCCTTGAGAATTTTCAAGTTGTTGCATTAAAAATTAGTTTGCTTATTGTTAATTAGCTTGTTTAACAATTCGTCCATCCATGCAAAAACATTTGGGTAGTTTCCAGTTTGGGGCTGTTCCTAATGAAGATGCCATGGGCGTTAATGCCTGAGTTTCTGAGTGAACATGAATTCTCCTTTCTCTGGGATATATGCCTAAGAGTGCATTGGTAAGTCAAGTAGTAAATCCATTTTTGCTTTTAAATGAATTGTGATATTATTTTACAGAGTGGCTGTACTATTTTACATTCCCATAAGCAATATGATTGATCTGTTTCTTCACATCCTCACCAGCATTTGATATTATCAGTGGTTTTTATTTTAGCCATTTTGATAGGTGCGGAGTGTTATCTCATTGCAGTCTTAATTTGCATTTCTCTAATGGCTAACGACGTGGAACGTGCTTTTATCTGCGTCTTTATGTGCATGTCCTTACCAGTGAAAGGTCTTCTCACAACCTTTGCACATCTTCTAACGGGATTGTTTTAACATTGAATTTAACAGTTCTTTATATAGTCCAGATAATTGTCCTTTGTAGGACAAATATGTGTTTTGCAAATATATTTTCCCAGTCTTTATCTTTTCATCCTCTTAACAGGGTATTTTACAGAACAAAAATTTCAATTATGATGAGCTCTAATGAATCATTTTTTTCTTTTCTTTATCATATTTTTTTTTGCATCCTCTGAGAACTTTTGTTAGCCTTAGGTCCCAAAGATTTTCTCCTACGTTTTTTCCTCTAAAAGTTTTATAATTAGAGGAAATTTATAATGTTTTCCATTAGTCCATGATGCATTTGGATTCATTTTTGTATAAGACGAGGAATTCAAGTCGCAGTTCATTTTTTTACCCATGTGTGTTCAATTGCTCCAACATGATTAATTGAAAAGGCAATCTCTTCTCCACTGTGTTGCTTTGTTCTTTTGTAACAAATTAATTGAACATGTTTGCATAAATCTACTTCTGGGTTTTCTATTCTGTTCCATTGATCCATTTCTCCATCCTTCTATAGCACTTCCCTGTCTTTGGTTGCTGTAGCCCTATAGTAAGACTTAACTAGGGGAGAATGATTCCTCCCAGTTAATTGTTCTTTGTCAAAATTGTTTTGGCTATTCTAGAGCCTTTCATTTCCATATACCTTTTTAGAATGAGCTTATCTGTGTCTATAAAAAAAAACACCCTGCTGAGATTTTGATAGGAATTGCAGTAAATTTAGGAGCTATTGATCAATTTAAGAGGTATTGGCATCTATACCATGTTGGATGTTCCAGTACATGAACGACGAACACGGTATGTCTCTCTAGTTACCTTGGTCATTTTTTATTTCTCTCATCAAAATTTGTAACTTTCCTTATACAGAATCTGTGCATTTTTGTTTGATGTACAGTATTTCATTTTCTTTGGAGCAACTGTAAATGCTATTGCATTTTCAATTTCAGTTTCCACTTTGTTTTCAGTATGTAGAAATACAATTGATCTTTGTGTTTTGATCGTGTATCTTGCAAACTTGTTGACCTCGCTTATTAATTCTGGGGGTTTCATTTTATTTTATTTTTTTAATATAAAATATTATATATTTTAATATATTTATATATAAATATATATTATATTTATATATGTATTTATATATTTATTATACATTGGATTTCCACATAGTCTTTTTTTCTGCAAATTGAGACTGTTTTGTTTTTACTTTTCAGTCGAATGGATTTTAACATAATAGAGTATGAACAATTAATTAATATAGCCTTTAAGAAACTATGACTTGCTGAGTTTGGGTATAGTATCAAAGACTATCCATAATTATCTGAGAAAGTTATTTGAACATAGCTCTTTTCCTGCACTACATATCTGTGTTAGGCTGGATTCCTTCCAGCAGAAGCAGATTTGAGAATCCAACTATTTTCTACTGATAGAGACATTAAAGATATTTGCAACACAAATATTATACAATATTAAATAATAGTAAATATTATTATTATTACTCATAACTAAGTTTCAAAAATGTTTTGGTTGGACAGTATGAGTGTTTTTCATAAAATATGTTTTGTGTTAAACTGCAATGGAGTTTTGGGCCTTTTAAATGAATTAATAAAAAATTCGATACTTCATTCCTACGAGCCACATTTCGACTGCACTGCAGCCATGTGTAGCTGGTGGCTACCATATTGGACATCACAGACAGAGAACATTTTTCTCTTCCTAGAACATTTTGTAAGAGCGCTGGCATCTGGAAAGCTTGACATGGTTAAGAATAGTGCTTTTTTAGTTGACTCCTGGAGTGTTCCATGAGAACAAATTCAGAAAAGAAGTAAGTTATTTCTCACTGTCATCTCAAATCATGAGTGAGTGCTAAAAATAGAGATGTCACCTCTCACCATGACAGGCTTGGAAGAGAATGTGATGGAACTTTCTGAAAGGAAGAGCCATTTATCTTTGTTTTGCTTTAGTCCTGCCAGCGTTTGAGGCTCTTCGTTCTTTGGGGAGGGCTTTGCAGTTAGTATGATAGAGGAAGGGTCACGGACAATGCCATGGCTGGCACCATGGAGGCGGATCCTGCTGAGGTGGGCCCTGTGCAGGTGGACCCATATATATATTTTATATATATATAAAATATATAATATTTTATATTAAAAAAATAAAATAAAATGAAACCCCCAGAATTAATAAGCGAGGTCAACAAGTTTGCAAGATACACGATCAAAACACAAAGATCAATTGTATTTCTACATACTGAAAACAAAGTGGAAACTGAAATTGAAAGTGCAGGTGGACCTGGGTTGCTGGAATCTTCAGAATTGGGGACTAAATGGGTAAACACTGAAGAAATGAGTTCTGGTAGTGGTAAGGTGACGTGTGTAGGTGCTGGGAATTTTGGGGTCGATGTCTTTAAAAACAAGAGGGGACATGGTTCAGGAACTTAGGAGGGGGCAAAAAATGCCAATGGCGCTGCAGCTGCTTATACTCAATCTAGGTAAGAAATAAGTGAAGCTGGGGCAGACGTAAGAAAAATCAGTGCTCACTTAATGAGTTGGATAATCTCTCTCTTATCTAAGAGGGCAACTTAGTTTTCTGGCTGCCATGACAAATACCACCCAATGCATTGACTTTCACAATGGGAATTGATTTACTTGTGGTTTCAGAGGCTAGAAATCCAAACCCAGGTGTTGGATGGAAGACCTGCTTTCTTGTGAGGGCTGTCGTATTCTCGCTGGCTGGCAAGTCTCATGTTCTTTGGCTTTCCAGTCACTTAGTGATGTTCATCCTTTCTCTTCAGGGTCCCACTGCCCCAGCATTCTACCTGTGACCTTATTTTCTGCATCCAATTTCCTTTGTTTATAAGAATTTAGCTATATTAGATTAAAACCCACCCTTAATTAGTTTGGGCACATCTTAACTAATAATGACATCTTAAAAGGTCCTATTTACAAATGGTTTCACACCCACAGGAACAGTGTTCTCAGTAAGAGACATAATTCAACCCCATAACATAGTGTCTTCTTTGATCAACTAAAACTATGATTATGACATTGGGTGGCTTCTGACTTCTTCCTAATTCGCATTTTTCCTTTTCATCAGTAAGTTCCTTAATGTAAAGAGTCTCCCTTTTATGTATTCATTCAGAGAAAATTTTCCTTTGCTGAAGCAGCAAAAGTTGATTGAATACAACAAATATTCTAGGGATTTAAGTGCTGAATTTTGACCTCAAGAAATTATGTGCTGAGAGATCCATATGATGCATTTGCTTTGCCAGGAGAACGGTCTGATTTCATCACTGTCCTGGGGCCCTGTAATTTTAATAATTGATATGTCGAAATCATATTGGGAACTTTTCTCTAAAAGGGAGGATTTCTTTTTCCCGTTCTCCTTTGCTCTTTATGTTGTCTTTTGACTTCTGTTCCCATTAAGATTATAACATAATCCATCATAAATCACAGATAGATAGATGATAGATATAATTATAAGCTGGATAGATAGATAGATAGATAGATAGATAGATAGATAGATAGATAGATAGACAGATAGACAGATAGAATTATATGCATTTCCCTGCCCTCCCCCAAATCTGGCAACTCAAAACTTTCAGATGAAAATAACCAAATGAACATCAATTGGTACCAAACATCCTTCTGTCTTCAGATTAATTCTAAAGATCATACATTTCCTTTAAAAACATATACATGAATGACAAGAATTAAGACTCACTGGATTCTCCAAGATTTAGAACCAAATGTTAAAAGGTGGCAGCGATGATAAAGAGCCATATGTAGGGTAAAGATGTTTCAATCATAGAAGAGTGGAACAGCCAAGACTAAGCTGAGTCAGTTATTCCCCAACTAATACGAGCCATCTGAAATTAGTAATAGATCAGGCAGTCACTCTGCTGCACTGAAACAGAGATCAGGACTGGAGACCCTGCTTAACCTGGCAGTTTGAGTGGCTGGAACAATTGGAGAATTAGAGGATTCTGCCATTCTGGATCAATAGGGCTTTTTCTTTAATCAGTTCATTCATAAAATGTACTGCACACATATAATGTGTCATGT
The DNA here is from genome assembly GCA_004026745.1 of Myrmecophaga tridactyla. NCBI lineage: Eukaryota > Metazoa > Chordata > Mammalia > Pilosa > Myrmecophagidae > Myrmecophaga > Myrmecophaga tridactyla. The sequence goes on from PVIY010035746.1 coordinate 24,380, forward strand.
ATTGGAACATGTGAGTGAATGAAGCAAAGACCCCTAGACTCATTGCTCACATGCGAGGGGTCACAGCTGGGGTTTGGGAGGGGCAGTAAACAGTGCATGTAATTAGTAAGTAAAATATTTATTAACGCTATGGACAATGAAGTCGTGTGAGTAATTAATTCAAGTGTGAGTACGGGGTGGGGTAGGTTGGTGACAATTTAAACCCATGATCAAGTCAGATCTCCTGGAGACAGTGGAATGTGGGCAGAGATGTGAAGGCGGCGGTGCAGTTGAGATAAATGCATATATGGGGAAGTAAAGTTTCAGGCAAGGAGAAGTTCTATGGCAACAACTCTAAGAGAAAAGCCCCACCACTTGATGAAGTGAGAGCATGGAAACCAGAGGGGAGAGGGAGCAATGGGGAAGGGGAAGAGGAAGAGGGCGTATGCGAGAGAAATTCTGTCTTTTCACATCAGCCTTCCACGTGGCACATTGAATGGCTTCTCTTCCGTGGCCCCTAATTCAAGCTACGCAGTCTGCACAGGCAGTCAGCTCAGAGTGAAGGTACTAAGGGATCGTCTCTCCAGGTGCCCAAATGTCATCTGAAGTTCCCAGTTTTGAGAACTTCTATCCTGCAGCAGAAGGGTTACCTTAGAAGGATGGATTAAAGTCGTGTATAGATGTCCTCTGAGGACGAGGAAGCTACTTAAACAGGGGATGCTCTACTAAAAGACGCTGGACCTTAATGTGGTTTAAGTCCTTTGTTTATAAATAATGCCATTTAATTGTTACTGTTATGATTATTTTCTCCGTCTGTATTAAAATGATGTATAACTTGAATATGAAAGATCATTTCATAGGAACTCTTCTCTAAGACCAACCTAATTTTTCAGTCAGTTGTTATTAAGTCATGCTGAAGAAAAAGATAAATAATGAGATGCAGGAGTATGGGGACATGGCAAAATTACACATGCTTAAGTCTGAGAAGTCCTACTACACTAAAAATCCTTTATTACACCCCCCCAAAATAACCATCACGCTTACCTTTTCAAGACCCCCATTGCTGAATCATACAAAATTTCACTGCCCTAAAAATCCTGTGCCCCACCCATGTGCCCCTCTCCTCCACCCTGTGCGCCTCAGCCCATGGCAGCCGCTGATCAGTCTCCATAGCTGTGCCTTTTCCACAGTGTCATTTAGTTGGACTCATACAATACGTGGACTTCTCAGACCAGCTTCTTTCACTTAGCGGTGTGCGTTGAAGGCTCCCCCATGTTCTTTCACGCCTCGACAGTTCATTTCTCATTGTCACGTGGAAGTTTTTACCAAAGTTACTCTGTCCTGTGCTCTATCTGATTAAAGATGAGCAGACAGGACGAAGCTCGTCCCTGGACCAGGGTGATTAGGATCAAGTTTGTCTTCTTCACAGCCACACATCTTCCCAGAATGCCGCAGCAGGGTGAGGTGGAGAATGAGGACCTGGGAGGTGACGGAACTGCAGAGGGCAGGGGACTGCGTCCTGGGTGGCAGAAACCACCTGCTAACCCACAGTCAACTCTCAGAGTTTTGTGTGAAGCCACTGAAATCTTGGGTTTGTTTATTTTGGCCCATTTATCTCACAATAACTAATACACAAAGCTTATTTATTTATAACTTCATCTTTTTGCCAGAGGTAATGATTACTTATAATTGGTGTTAGGAATATATTTCACCAAAACTATAACAAATGTACCACACCAATACTATGGGTCAATAATA
>PVIY010035747.1:0-26015 GCA_004026745.1 Myrmecophaga tridactyla
ACAAGTTTCCTCACTTTTAAAGGAAAAATTTTGGAAATGATTGGTCCTTTCATGTTGTATAAGTTAAGCACTACAATAGTTTAACATATTATATAGGAAGTGTTTGGAAAGTATTAGATAATTAAAAGGGATTTTCTATCTTTCTTTTAGGTAAATTTTATGGGTGCAGTGTTATTCATGTACTTAGAGATTGCATAAAATCCCCAAGGACTTGAGAATGTTCTCAATGTCCATGGTATATCCTGATACTGATCTACATGGCATTAGACAACAGTATGATGTTGTTAGTCATGGTTTTAGTTATTCTGAAAAGAAGGTTATAGGTCATGGAAACAACCCAATTTACTTGTCAGTTACACTGTTTTGCTCTAATGCTTCTCTAAAAGTGCATGTGATGGATAAAAAGGCTTTAAAAGAGAGGCAAGGTAAATATATAAATTATATTCTGTCTGTTAGTTAATATAACCCTGGTAAATGTATGAAGGTGATACAGGATAAAAGTTCTGCTATGGTTTGTGGTTGATGGCCCCAATATAATTCGACTGTCAAATGTTTTAATTTCTGAAAATTAAGCCAATGCTTAGAAGAAAATTTGGGCCTGGATTGTAAGCTTTAAAACAATCACATTTATTCCTAAGCTTTAATTGTTATTTCTAAATTCTAAGATGCTTTGCTCTTTGTATATAACCTGGTAATTCCCTGGAACTTTAGGTATCTGTGTGACACCTGAGACTCAGAGATAGAATTCTCCAGAACTCTAAAAGTCAACATTACTTCCTTCTGTGACTGTTAAAGAAGCTGAAAAAGAGAACAGACTTCAGTTAGAGATATGAATGAAACTGACCCAGTTAGGACTAAGGTAAGTCAGAATACAAGTTAAAAAATGATACTGATTGTATTTTAAAACTTCAACTTCTGGGTGAGACCGAAAGAAGAGATACTTATTTGGTATAAAAATTATGTTTTCTATACTGCTCTATCTATTTTAACTTCTATGGTCAGTTTATTTGAACACTATAATTGCATGGAATCTTGAATAGAGATTGAGATTTTATTGGCTTGTACATATTAGTGTGGTGCCTTGATATACCCCAGAATAATCTGGGAAGAGGATTTAAAAATATATATATTTGCAAAGTCCCCTTGAGGGACTGAGGAAAAATGTGGATACATTTAACTTCCCCACTTGGAGAAGACCTGGTATATTCTCACAAACATTGGGTAGTACCAATTTAATGGGTCAAACCTTGATTTTGGGGCTTGCCCTTAAGAAACTTATTCCCGGAAAGGAAAACCAAAAACTACTTATAGCTATGCTAACATTCATTCATCCCCAGAGAACCTAATTTGTTGCTCAGATGTGGCCTCTCTCTCTAAGCCAACTCTGCAGGTGAACTCACTGCCCTTCCCCCTACATGGAAATGTAAACCTCCTAGCATTGTGGGACATAATTCCTGAAGATGAGTCTGCCCTGACATCATGGGATTGAGAAAACTTTCTTGATCGAAAAGGGGAAGAGCAATTAAACAAAATAAAGTTTCAGTGGCTGAGAGATTTCAAATAGAGTCGAGAGGCCATTCTGGAGGTTATCCTTATGCATTATATAGCTATCTCTTTTCAGTTTTTGATGTATGTATTAGAGTAGCTAGAGGCAAAGCCCTGAAACCATTGAACTGTAGTCCAGAGCCTTGAGTCTTGAAGATGATTTTATAACTATATAGCTTTTATGGTATGAAAACCTGGTGACCGACTATCTCTTTATCTGGTGTATGGACAGATGAGGAAGAAAATAAAGAGCAAAAATAAATAATAGGGGGGAAATAAGAGGTATAGGATGTTCTGGGTATTCTTTTTTTACTTTTACATATATTTTTATTCTGATTGTTGTTTATTGAGTAATGAAAATGTTCAAAAACCTTTTGTGATGAATGCACAAGTATCTGACAATATTGTGAACCACTGAGTGTATACTTTGGATGACTCTATGGTATATAAATATATCTCAATAAAAATTGCATTTTAAGGGCGGCTGCCGTGGCTCAGCAGGCAGAGCTCCGACCTGCCGTGCTAGAGGTCTGGAGTTCGATCCCTGGTGCCTCCTGCCCATATGCAAATTAAAAAAAAACTGCATTTTAAAAAATGGATGATACTGTCTCTATTTTAAGACTTTAATTTCTGTGTAAGACCAAAGGAAGAGATGTTTATTTTGTCCAAATTTAAATTTTCTGAAGCATGTTATCTAATTTAACCGGTCTGGTCAGTTTACTTAAACAACCTGATTCAGCTTTATTTGACACAAAACCTAGAATAGGGAATGAGATCTTGATCTTGTGCACAGGTTAATGCAGTACCTTGATGTATTTTAGAATACATTGGGCAGAAAATGAAAAAGTATTTGCAAAGTCCCTTGAAAAACGAGAAAAAAATATGGAACTTTTAAACTTCCCCACCTGGGGAATTCCTCCTGTTCTCTTAAGCAACAGGTGGCTCCCATTTTAATAAGCCAAGACTTTAATCATTTTTTATAAATATTTTTATTGTCAAATTTTAACATACAAACATTCTATATATGGTGTACAATCAATGGCTCACAATATCATCACATGGTTATGCATTTATCACCATGATCGTTTTTTGAACATTTGCATCTCTCCCTCAAAAGAAATAAAAAAGAAAAAAAGAGAAAAAATTCATATGTGCCATAGCCCTTCCCCTCTCTCTCATTGACCGCTAGTATTTCAATCTACTCAATTTATTTTCACCTTTGTTCCCCCTATTATTTATTTTTTTACTCAAATTTTTACTCTTCTGTCCATACCCTAGATAAAAGGAGCATCAGACACAAGGTTTTCACAATCACACAGACAAATTGCAAAAGCTATATCATTGCACAGTCATCTTCAAGAAACATGGCTAACTAGAACACAGCTACACAGATCCAGGTACTTCCCTATAGCTACTCCAATACACCATTAACTAAAAAGGGGATATCTATTAAATGTGTAAGAATAATGTCCAGGATAACCTCTCGACTCTGTTTGAAATCTCTCAGCCACTGAAACTTTATCTTGTTTCATTTCTCTCTTCCCCGTTTTGGTCAAGAAGATTTTCTCATTCCATTGATGCCAAGTCCCACCTCATCCCAGGATTTCTGCCCCATGTTGCCAGGGAGGCTTATACTCCTGGGAGTCATGTCCCATGTAGAGGGGGAGGGCAGTGAGTTTGCTTGTCATGTTGGCTGAGAGAGAGAGGCCACATCTAACGAACAAAAGAGGTTCTCTGGGGGTGACTGATAGGCCTAACAAGCCCTCAATCTTGAAGCTTGCCTTTATGAAATTTGTTTCTCTAATGGCAAGGCTATTCTACTTATAATTAATGCTTGAGTCATCCCCAGAGAACCTCTTTTCTTGCCCAGATATGGTCTCTCTCTCTCTAAGCCAAATGCTGCAAATAAATTCACTACCTTCCCCCCTACATGGGATGTGATTTCCAGGTGTATAAGCCTCCCTGACAATGTAGGACATGATGCCAAGATATGAGCCTTGGCAATGCTTTCTTGATCAAAAGGGGGAAAAGAAACAAAGTGTGAGTAGCTAAGAGATTTCTAATAGAGTCAGGAAGTCATTCTGGAGGTTATTCTTATGCAAGTGTCAGCCAGGTATTGCAAACTGCCACAGTATGCCAACACCAACCAACAGTGTTGTGAAACCTGTAAAGAATTCCCCAGGGTCTATCTAAGACTCTATAAAAGTTTTACTTATTAAGTTTATTTTTCAGACTTAAAGCCTCCTATACCACATATGCTCTGAAACCCAGATATGCCCTGGTCTCTCTGAGAATAACAACCAGTTTCCTTTCTCTACCCCAAGATGTTGACACCCCTTTTCAGCATGAAGTGTTAGAATGGTTGTAGCCCAGATGTCCCTGAAGATGGAGAGAATGATCAAAGGAGAGGGAGGAGTTGTAACCGAATAGTTAGGATTTAACAAATGATTATGATTACTGAGAATCCTTTTATAGATAGTCCTTTTACTTTCTAGTGTATTGGAATAGCCAGAGGGAAATACCTGAAATTGCTGAACTGTAATCCAGCTGTCTTGATCTCTGATAATGATTGTATATCCATATAACCTTTATCTTTTGATGGTAAAAACCTTGTGACTGACCCTCACTTGTACCCTCCTAACCCTGTTTTTCAACTTTAATGGCTTATGATCACTAAAGACAGCCCCTAATGCTTATTAATAAAGGGCCTTGAGTCATCCAAGAAGTAACCCACCCCAATTCCAAAACTATTGAACTAGATTGGGCTGACTTTTGAGCTACTAGCTAAAATTCAACTGCCTGACATGTGCAGGAGCTTAAAATTTGACCTATAAGTGACCTATACCTCATTATAACACTAAAAACTATGCCCATCATTCACCACTTTCTTACTTACGTTTTGTGACTAAGGATGTAATCAATCTGTGCATAGTTAATAATTAGATCATCTCTAACCTCATCAACTTGAAAAATTGTGCTCATTATCTGAAAACTTGCACATCTTCTGATATTATAAAACTATCAGTGTTACCGCAGTTGAGGAGACAGACTTTTAGGCCAATAGGCTGTTTGATCTCCTGCTTTGTGCTTATCAATAAACTTTCTCTTTGATACCCTGGTGTCTCAGGAATTGGTCATTTAAGCACATTGGACAGAGAACCCGCTGCTTTTGTTTAGAATCAAAGATGTGAAGGACTCAAGGTAGATATAGCAGATTAAGGTCAGAAGCAGGCCCTTGCATGGAGAATGTGTGAAAAGGAGATCGAAAGTTCAATCCATCTAGCAAACAGTGCAAAATCTGAAAATGTAATCTACAACTGATTCCTCCGGTAAACAGTAAAATTTTGACCCAATTATGAAAGAAATCTGAGAGCAAACATAGGTTCTATTACTTATTACTTCTTATAACTTCTTAACAGCTCATCAGATAGAACTTTGAGCACTCTTGGGCTTCAGTACAGCCCCAGGCAAGGGCAGAATTAAGGGATGTCTGAGAGATAAAGTAAGTAGGTGAATGGGGATAATACCCTAAAGGGTGCATTTTCCCCAAGAAAAGGGAGACAGGATCCCAGCTCAAGTGGCTGCCCTCCTTCAGGGAATTCCATCCCCATCTCACACCCACTAGAATAGCCATTATCAAAAAACAGAAAACGAGAAGTTTTGCACAGGATGTAGAGAAAAAAGTACACTTATCACTTTTTGTGGGATTGTAGAGTGGTGCAACTTCTCAGTTTGGCAGTTCCTCAGGAAGCTAAGTATAGAATTGCCATATGATTCAGCAATCCCATTACTAGGTATATATTTGGAGGACCTGAAGCCAAGAACAAAAAAGACATTTGCACACCAATGTTTATAGCAGCATTATTTATGATTGTCAAGAGATGGAAACAGCCCGAATATCTATTAACGGACAGGTGGCTAAACAAGCTGTGGTATATACATGCAATGAAATATTATGCAACTGTAAGATAGAATAAAGTCATGACAATGTGGATGAACCTTGAGAACATTTTGCTGAGTGAAATTAGAAACAAAAGGACAAATACTGTATGGTCTTACTAATAGGGACTAATATTAATGAGTGAACACAGAGAGTTAAAGTTAAGAACACAGGTTATCAGGAGATAGAAAGAGAGTAGAGATTGGACATTTGGTCTTGAAGGAGTACAGAATGTGCAAAGGGACTTATTGTAAAGATCCAGAAATATATAGCACAATACTCTGTGATGGTTGCACAATAATATAAGTAAACTGAATGAAGGAAGCTGAATGCGAGTATGGTTGAGGGAGAAGGAATGGGGGCATGTATGACACCAGAAGGAAAGATAGAGAATAAATCTGAGATGGTATAACCTAGGAATGCCTAGAGTGGACAAATGATGGTGAATAAATGTATAAATGTAAAAACATTTTTGCATGAGGGAGAACAAATGGATGTCACAGTGCAAGGTATTGAAAGTGAGATGCTATATAGGAAAAAGTATAATCAAGGCAAGCTAGGGTCTACAGTTAACAGTAACATTGTAATATGCTTCCATCAAATGTAACAAAAGCAATATGCCAAATGTCAATAAGTGGGAGATATGGGGGAGGGGTATGCAATTCTTTGTAAACAAAAGGAAATGTCTTCATATAGATTAGGGTGGCAAAGTCATTGACTATGTGATTATACCAGGAACCATTGACTTTTTTTACTTCAGTTGGATTGTATGATGTATGAATAAAACTGTTTAAAAATGAACAGAGATATACTAAGTGCTGGAGAAAATGTGGAGAAAGAGATATACTTATTCATTGTTGGTAGGGAAGCTGAGAGGTGCAGCTCCTGCGGATGGCAGTGTGGTGTTTCCACGGGAGGTTGAGTGTGGGGTTGTCAAATGATCCTACAACCCCGGTGCTAGGTATATCCTTGGAGGAAATAAGAAAGAGGACATGAGTGGACATTTGCACGCCCATATTTATGGCTTCAGTACTTGCAATTTATAATGGATAGGGGTGGACTAAGGGTACCCCGATTGAAGAATGGAACTGTGGTGTATACATACAATGGACTACTGAACAGCTGCAAGAAGGAATGAAGTTGTGAGGCTTGCAACTAGATTGATCCAATGATCCGTGAGGACTGTATGTTGAATGAAATGTCAGAAACGAAAAGACAAATATAATCATGACTCACTTTTCTAGACTAACTATAATGCACAAGTCAAGATCATGGGTTATCAGATCGGGGCCTATTGTAAAGGGTCCTAGATTGTAAGCTCTAGCTGCAGTCACACCTATTCTGGGGTTGTAAGTTATTGGCATAAATTTGTTCATTACATCATCGTGCCATGTACTATGCATACAGCCTCTGCAGTTATGTCTCCCTTTTTATTCATAACACTATTTTTTCCTCCTCAGATATTTCTCAGGTTTCAAATAATTAAGGATGTGCTATCCATTTTTGGATCTTTACAATCAGTCCTGTTGCACATTCTGTACTTCTTCAACACCAAATGTGGGTTTCCACTGTTTGTTTTTCAGGATTCACTCAATTGGCACCTCTTCTAGGAAGCCTCTCTTGACATTTCCCTTCCCAGGGAAAGGACTCCACTCCCTCTTCTGGTCCTGTAATTATTTGATTACCATTTGCTTTTACTAGATCTGTGAGCCTTTGAAGATAGGAAGCACATCTTATTTGGCTTTTTATTTTTAGCACATGCCTAGCCAGTAAGTGGTACTTACTAAATGTTTGCTCATTGAATAATCCAAATTGTAATGGTGGTGGATAACCTTGAGTGCCTCCAGTGACAGAGCACCTTGGTCCTGGCTCAGGTTAGCAATTCCCACTTTTGGACCTCCATGGTGATTCTCATTAGGTAGTGTGCCTTTTCAAAAATATTAGTCACTCCTCTCCTTCCTTGCCATGCTTCCTCAATTGGTCACTGTTTTAGTTTGCTAGCTCCCAGAATGCAATATACTAGAAACGGAATGGATTTTAAAAACGGGAATTTAATAAATTGCTAGTTTACAGTTCTAAGGCAGAGAAAATGTCCCAGTTACAACAAGTCTATAGAAATGTCCAATCATAGGCATTCAGGGAAAGATACCTTGGTTCAACAAGGCCGATGAAGTTCAGGGTTTATCTCTCAAGTGAGAAGGCACATGGTGAACACAGTCAGGGTTTCTCTCTCATCTGGAAAGGTACATGGTGAACACAGTCAGGGTTCCACTCTCATCTGGAAGGGCACATGGTGAACACAGCGTCATCTGCTACCTTCCTCTCCTGACTTCCTGTTTCATGGAGCTCCCCGGGAGACAATTTCCTTCTTCATCTCCAAAGGTCTCTGGCTGGTGGACTCTGCTTCTCATGGCTATGTTGTTCTGCTCTGCTCTCTCTAAGTCTCCTTCATTCTCCAAAATGTTTCCTCTTTTATAGGACTCCAGAAACTTCTCAAGACCCACCCAAATGGGTGGAGACATGTCGTCACCTAATCCAGCTTAACAACCACTCTTGATTGGGTTACATCTCCAGGGAGATGATCTAATTACAGATTCAAACATACAATATTGAATAGGGATTATTCTGCCTTTACAAAATGGGATTTAGACTAAAACATGGTTTTTCTAGGGGACATACATCCTTTCAAACCAGCACAGTCACTAAGGCCCATTGACTTAATCTCACAGTTGTTTCTAGAATCCATCCCTGCTTCTTCTTCTCAATTGCCAGAACATCAAACCCTTAACCACTCTTATCTGGACATTCCTTTGTGGTATCCTTGCCTCTACCTTCTCCCTCCTTTAATGCACCTGTTAGCCCATGCTTTAAACTAATAATTGTTCTTAATAAGCATAGAGCCCAAGATATCAGCATGCCATGCCTTCCACTTCCAGGCCCTTAGGCAGCCTCCTCTCCTGCCACAGTTCCATGCATGCTGAGTTCCAGCTCCATTAAATTGCTTGCTGCTTGCCAAATAAATGATGTCCTTCCCATTCTGTGCCTTTGTATGTGCTCTAAGCCCTCAGTTTTAAATGTTCTTCATGAACATTGTCAACCTTTATAACTCAACTCAGACATCCCTTTCCTTGTGAAATCTTTCTTAAATTGCCCAAAGCAGAGAATGCCCTCTTTTCTTCTGGTTCCCATGGCAGTTTGCATGACCTTATAAATTATTGTATATCCCCATGTGAGATGCTACATACGGGATCCATGCCTGGCTCGTTTTTGGTTTCCTACCATGTAGCACCTAGGGCAATCAAGGTAGTAAATGAAATGTGTATTGCAAAATGATTACAGGTCCTTACCAATGACCTACAAAGCCAGAAAAGTAATGGATGCAGTAAAACCCCATGCCAACAAGAAGACATGGACAGTTTCCTCAAGTTCATTGAAATGAAGCGTAATCCCTAAGAGAGACTGTCTGCCATGAATAGTAAGCTAAGTCAAACACTAAAAAAAAAATATGCTTAGTTACACAGAGCATTCTTTGTGCTGATTTCCCCCATGTTTATAATCTGTAGTGATTATTGTCGTAAGGGGTAGGGCTGGCTCTGTAAAAGTTACTTTGGCCTTTGACCATACAAATAAATGGCTGTGATATTTTTGAATTTGAGAAATACTCGAATCCTCTCGGTCTTTCAACAAGAAGGGTTTAATGCCCCAGGAAAGCTTCTCCCTCTCCTACATGGAGTATAGTCAAGCATGGATGGCCCTGTTCCCTCCCCCAACCTCCTTATGACTCTATCCTTAAGGCTTCTCCTGGAACCCCTACCTTGTCTGGACCTGAGCAGTTCAATACTTTTTGGGTGCAGGGATTTTTCTGGGACCCAAATTCCCCTTCTTTTTCTCACCTTCAGTTCTTTTCCTTAGGACCAGAATCTCTGGTTGGGAAAGTGGGTTTATTACAGAAAGAGTATTATGACAAAGTACAAATAGAATGTAAAGGGAATCACACATTTAGGGAATTATAGCCTTTGAGAGGATGGAGCAGGGTTAATGGGCTAGAGGGCAATGGGGAAAATGACTCCTGGGTATTAAGATATAAGAATTAAAGTATAGACCCAAAGAAATTCAGTTTTGCTTTTCTAAACATTTCTTTTCTTTAAAGAAAGAGCAAGTTCCAGAAGTTGTTATTGTTTGAATGGCAGAACACATAAAACCAGGCAGAGAATCCCCAAGGCCATAGTTGTCTCACCTATGGTTTTAAGAACTGTGACTCTAGGTTGGCCTTCTGAAATCCTTCTTGTAATTCAGCTCATTCTGTTAAAGAAATTCTGGAGCACCAGTCCTATCGATATTGTCCATAGTCTCCAAAAGGTGAGGATGGGAACTGAGTTGAAGGCAACTGGGAGGGGTCCTCAGCAAACTGAGGACCACTGGGGAACTGCATAGAGGCAAATCTTGTCAACAAGATACCAACTCCTTCAATTAAAGCTAGGAGAATGCCACCCATCGCAGCTGACCCAACCATGGCCTCTGGTCCATTTCTTGCTGCCAGCATGGCTGCTGTTAAGGTGCCATTTGTGATGGAGTTCCAGGCATCTTCTTTCCCTCTGACTTGAACCACAATCAGTCATGGAAAACAGACCTCTCCAAACTGCAAATCTACCTCCCAACTGTGGAGCCCTGGTTTTAATAGCTGTCAAACTCCCTCAAAGTCTGTGGTTTACTTCCACTGGAAAATTCCAAAAACTTTGAGAGCTTGAAAGATACCACTGCTTGTGGAACCCATTGTAAAGGTCCCAGCACAGTCATCCACAATTCTCCAAGGGCAAGATTCCCGTGCATACTTCTCCATCTTGACTGTACCGGTGCCCAAAACCTTTTTTTATTTTGAAACAATTTTAGATTTAAAGACAAGCTGCAGGGCGGTCCACGGTGGCTCAGCAGGTAAGAACGCTTGCCTGCTGTGCCCAAGGACCCGGGTTCAATTTCTGGTGCCTGCCTATGTAAAAAAAAAAAAAAAAACAAATAAAGACAAGCTGCAAAAATAGCACAGATAATTCTCCTAGCTTCCCTTAAACTTAGATAATCACAATATGAAATCAGGAAGTTAACATTTGTGCAATATGGTTAACTGTCTAATCCACAGACCTTGTTAGAATTCAACCAGTTTTCCCATTAATGTCCTTTTTCTGGTTGAGGAGCCAATCCAGGATTCCACATTGAATTTAGTTGTCATGTTTCCTTAGTCTCCTCCAATCCGTGACAGTTCCTCAGTCTTTCCTTTCCTCTTTTGACCTTGACACCTTTGAATAGTATTTGTCTGTTGTTGTATTAGTATTCTATTGCTGCATTATAACATTACCATAAATGTAGTCCCTTAAAACAATACACATTTATTATCTTAGTTTTGTTGCGGAGTATGGGCATGGCTTAGCTGAGACTTCCACTTCAGGCTCGCACAAGTTTGCAATTAGGGTGCTGTTGGCTGGGGTGACAGTCTCCTTTGAGAGTTAACTGGGGAAGGGTCCATTTCCAGGCTCATGTGATTGTTGAAAGCATTAACTCCTCACAGGCTGTCAAATTGAAAGCCTCAGCTTCTTGTTGGCTATTGGTCAGAGACCACTGTCTCCATGGGTTGCCTACAAAGATGGAGCTTGTTTCTTCAAGGCTAGCAATATGGGCATTTCAGTCTTTTGTAACATAATCGTGTACCGCTGTTGGTTAGACGTATATCACAGATCATGCCCATACTCAAGGGGAGGGGACTACCAAAGATGTGAACTCCAGCAAGTAGGGATCAGAAGGGACATCCTAGAGACTCGGCTGTGGTTATTCTGTATAATATCAGTCAATTTGGGTTTGTTTGGGTTTTCCTATGATTCGATTGAGATTTTGCATTTTCAGTAAGAGTATCTGAGAAATGATGTTGTGGCTCTCAGTACATTTTACAGATGTTGCTATATCTTCTAATAGAAGCACAAACTTTGGACATTTGGACAAGGTGATGTGTACCAGTAACATTACTGTGTATATGGTAGCAGTAAAGTGTAGAATAGTTACTATCTGTCCCTTAGTGCTAGTAAATATTTGTGGGGTGGTGCTTTGAGACTATGCCAATATCTTGTTTCTCATCCTACCTTCACTTATTAATTTTAGCAATAATCAATTATACTTGCCTGCAATGATTATTACCATACTGTTTGCCTACTGAGGATTTTCTGTTTTCATTGTTTCTTCTGCATTTATTAATTGGAATTCTACCATAAGGAAGAGCTCCTTCCCCCCATTTATTTATTTATTAAATTATTTATTTAGACCAATCCAGACTCACAGCTAATTTTATTCTGTAGATTATGCTCCAATATTATCATTATTTATTTTTTGTTCAAATTGTTCTAACTTTGGCCATTGGGAGCGTCTTCAAATTTAGCTCCTATATTCTGGCACCACAAGACATTCTAAGTCTATTTTGTATTTTTCTGGCCTTAGTTATGGAATTAACTATTTCCCCAAAGAGCCCTGGTTCCTTTTGTGCGCGAGTGGTATTTAGACCCTGTCAGCAGGTAAATTAGAAAATATACATATGTGTACTAACACACACGTACACACACATCTATAATTATTTCAGCATCTATCCATCTGTCCACGTACATATATGCCATGAGTTCATACCTGTACCTCCGGTTCCAATCCAGTACCTCTAGATTTATTGTAGCCTGCTGCCTTTCCTTCTTTGTAATTTCTTTCTGTATTAGAAACTTCGCTCTTGTTATTCAAGATACATTTACTTATTTGTTTGACCCTGGAATACCTATAAAATAGTTTTAAAATTGCTAACCCATAGCCCCTGTTAGAAACAAAACTACTAACTAACATACGATGTTTGTGAATGGTTCCTTTTGTCTTTAGCCTGACAGTATATAGTCAAAGTTTTGTTTTTCAAAGTTACGAAGGTTAGTTCTTTCCTTGCCCACCTCCTTCAAAGCGCTTATGTTCTTCATCTGTAATACAGTTAGGTTCATTTATTATATTTGCATCCCACTTTGGTATCTCTCTCTCTCTCCATATCTTGATTAATTTTAAGCAATTATTTGTGGCTTGGGTATGTGAAATATTACCATGTTTTAAGAGCCAAAATTAGATAAAAAGGTGTATCAGAAAGGCTACTAATACTACTTCCCTGTTCCCATTGCTCACCTTTTTCTACCCCCTTTCACCCACCCCCCCATAGAACCTTTCTCTTTAGTTTCTGTTTTATCTTTTTTTTTGTATTTATTTTGCACAAATGAGTAGATACATATATATTTTCTTAAATGCCCGCTTTTCTTACTGAAGGGTAGTATACTCTAAACACTCTTTTGCATTTTATTTCTTTCAATTAACAATATATTCCAGAAATATCTCCGCATCACTTCACAGAGAGACTCCTTATTCCTTTTTCACAACTGCATAGTACTCCACGTTTATGTTCCATGTGGATGTACCATAGTTTATTCAACCACTTTCCTTTGTGTGGTCATTTAGGTCTTTTCCCATATTTTAAGATTATAAATAATTTTACAATGAATAAACTTGTGAGTTGTGTTTCTAAGTCCTACCTATATTATAGATTAATATACGTGGCTACAAAATTGAAATAAGTTAATACCATTCACAAGCATAAAGATCTCTACTCCCCAGCAATTAATAGGTAAACTAAGAAGTGTTCTACGTATGAAGTTTTCCTTTGAAAAACCAAGAATTTTACATCAGATTCAACTTATTCTCTAGAAAACCTGAAGACATCTGAAGAGAAAGAAAATATTTTCTTAACACAATCACATCAAAGTGCCACAGATTCTGCACTAGTAAATTTAGTGAGGTATTACTATAACTGAAAAATGCTCTTCTATCTTTTAAAATTAAATTGCTATCTTTTAAAGAAATTAAGTTCTTCTGAAGACTCCATTACTTAAAACTGCATTAAATTTTGCATTAGAAACTTGGAAATGACACAGGATAATTGCGGTGTGTGATTGCTTTACTCTTTAAATGAGGAAGCAATATTTTCAATCTTGTGATGCATGTTACTTTTCTTTTCAGCTGAGACCTTTCCTGGTTGGTTATAGTTCACATCCTCTGGAGGATTTTCCTCCCTCTAATTTTACAAGGAATATTATCCCCACACTTGGTCCTCGATCTGTCTGCTTTTCTCAGTGTTTACCATGTTGCCTTGTGTGGTAAGAACAGTGAAAAGCAGCTTCTCCTGTTTGTTGTATAAGAACAAAGCCAAATGTTGACCAAATAATATGTATTTGTAGGATGTGATTTACTGTGGGAAAGTCTGGTAAGATTTTTACCTGCTTTTATGGGTACTTAGTTGACAAGATGAAACACAATTTTGACTTTGCAAAACTTACTGTGTAATCCCAAACATACAGCAATTGCCTCATGAGTACAGAGTCCAGGTCAAATGTATTTCATTTTAGTAGCACCTGAAGGCTTTGTGTCAGTGCCAGATGGGTTGCAAGCTCTTATAACTGAAGATCTTATTTCTTCCTTGTTCGTTGACTCAAAAGCAATTAGGAACGGAATGGCAACTTTTACCCTTTAATTCACAAATGAACAGTGTGGGTTCAGTGCTAGTGAAGTGGTTTTAATGACTCACAACACAATATCTGAATCTTTGTGGCAGAGAACAATATTTAGAGGGTATAATTTAGAGATTAGTGTCTTTCTTAGGCACAGCTTATAAACATGGTTTAGTTTTCTTTGGGAATAATCCAGGGGTCTTAGCAAATATATATACACTTAATGTAAAAATAGCCAGGGACTGTTTGACATTAATATTAGTTGAAATCTTGAAGTCACGGTATGAGACTCAGCAGTAGAGTCCAAATTCTAGATTCATAGTTTAGTGAGAATGGAGGTTGGATGAAAAGATGAACTCTCATTGTCTAGTTTCACCTGATTTTAGAAGAGACTTGCTGTGGAAAGAGTTTACACTCACATCCACGCCCTCCCTGCTCCTTTTTCCACCTTGCCTCCTCCCAGCCACTGTTATAAAAACATTAAATTGTAGGTGCACCTTAGAGACCTTATGATTTTTTTCCCTAGGGGGTTCACGGTTTCTCCGTGAAACAAAGGAAACAAGGCAGTACAGTTTCTCTTTCTTTCCAGTATTCTTTCCTTCTTTTTCATTCAATTTAAAGGTATGTGTTCTTTCTCGTTACCCCCTTACCACTTATCTTGACAAAGCAACTCTCACTAAGAAGTAGATGGTATAGAACTGTGGGAGTTCATCATTTGAAAGGCACTCCTTTTCAAATGATGGCATTTTAAACTTGATTCCCTCTGAAGCTGATAGAGAAAGAAGAGGTAAAGAATTAGCCCCAGACTGTTGTCTCTGAATATGTATTGATATTAATGTGCTGTAATGAAGAGTGGAAGAAAATTGGGAATCCTTTATGGTGGTGAAATAAAAAATGAAAGCTAAGAAATGAGCTTGAAAGGGCTGTAGAGATCTGGGAGAAAAAGCCTCCACATCTGAATACGTAATATGAGTCCTTTTGAAGTATAGTTCGTGTATTTTGATATGAGTCCTTTTAAAGTATATTTGTCTGGATCACGTTGAAAATGGCCCAGTTTTCTGGGCTCATAAAGAGGTTTTTCCTTCTCTGCTCTCCATTGATGAGGCAGAATAAACAGACAGGCTTCTTTATTTTTTTCTTTCTTTTTAATAATCCTTATGATTGCATAGAACAATGTGTATATATAACTGAAGAAATACACATTATAAAAAAGGTGCAGGTAGAGAGGCTCTCGTGGGTGCCACCTCTAACAGACCCAGGTGGACTCTTCTGGGTTTAGGGCGATGCCTCATTGCAGCATTTCCAGGATCAGCAGTGACAGCTATGGGCTTGCATTTTATTCTGCAGGTCAGCAAATTCTCTGCTGAGTACAACTTCACATTATTTTAAATATATGATATTTGTTTTTACACTATTTTATATCGAGCAACAGACGTGTGTGTTTGTGTGTGTGCGCGTTGTAAGAAAAAAATGGCATAAAACTATCTGTAGGAGTCTATATATTGCGAATAAAATAAAGCATTCACGTTGTTTATCTAGCGGCACTCCCACAGGCTTAAATCAAAAAGTGCTTTTAATTCGTATGCATAAATCGCAACGGAGATTTTTTTTAAAGAGGTTTTTGAGCAGTTTTGTGGCTTTGAAAACATTTGAATCAGCTGGGAGGGAGCAGCAAGGGAATGATTTGTTTGATCACCTGCACAGTAATCAGTTCTCTTTACCAACTATGTCCCTGGTGGGCTTTGACTCACCTCTCAATTATCTCAGAGACTTGCCATTTTCAGCAAGTGTAGGAACTAGGCTAGAGGCAGAATGAAATTATAACAGCTTGACTCCCATGCTGGGGCTGTTTCTAATGAAAACCTTTTGATTGAGTCACTCTTACTGGATACATTTGAATATTCTCTGTGCATATATGCATGCATGTTTCACTTCCAAATATTTTTCAAGGGATGTCTTAGAGATGGTGTCTCTGAGTCAATGGCTTTATGTGACATTAAGTAAAAATAGAGAGCAACTTTTGGGCTAGAGTTTAAACTGAATTCGCTTGCTTTGAGAATTTGCTAGTGTCTTTGGGGGCAAAGGCAGAAAAAAAAATACTTGTTCTCTCTTATCTAAGACACTATCAATCGGCTTACATAAATTCAACAGCGTGCGCTAGGAGCAAACTAAAGATAAGTGTAAATGATTAAAGTATGAGTAATTTGGCCTGCAGTCCCCCTTGATGATTTTTCCCTTAGAATGAGCATGAAGAGAGAGATCAGGATTAGAACCAAGTAATGTTTCCTTAGGTGACCTCGCTTCTAATATATATATATATTTATAACCCCAAGAGATTTATTTTAAGGAATTGACTTTCATGCAATCATGGCAGCCGGCAAGTCCAAACTCCATAAGGCAGGCTGCAAGCTGGAATCTTGGATAAAGGATGCTGAAGTTGAATCAATTCCCCAGGGGACGTTGGCTGACTGACATGGAGAGTGAAATCCATCTTTCTCACTCTGAAAATCCTCAGTTCTGGTTTTAGGCCCTCCAACTGATTAGATGAGGAGACTTTCCCTATTGCTGAGAGCAATCTCCTCTGTTGATTGTAGTTGCAAATAGCCCCAAATGTAATCAACCGACTATAGATGCCAATCCCTCTAGGAAATAACCTCACAGTAACAATCATTCCAGTGCTTACTTGACCAAACAACTAGACACCATAACCTAGCCAATTTGCCACACAAAATTAACCATTGCCTGAGGTTAGACAAACCTGGTTTCCAACCCCAAACAGGCTGTAAGTGACTCTGTGATCTAAATGATCTTTCTGGGCCTCTGTCTCCTCATCTGAGAAATAGAGATAATATCTAGTCACAGTGTCATTCTAAGAATTAAATGAAGTAATGCATGTAAAATGCTTAGCAAAGTGCTTGGCACATAGTAGGTGCTTAATGATTGGCAGCCATTAACACAATGTTGACGAGATATTTATTGAGCACTGACTATGTACTAGTTCTAGGCTTGCTGGTGGTAAGGAAAGGTGCCAGACTGCTCTCACAGAGCTCAAGATCTAGTAGAAATAGGAATTCACGTGCAAAAATTGAACTCATGCTAGAAGGAAGATGATTGCTGCAATCAACACATATTCCACTGCTGCTCAAGATTCCTGCACATGGTGAACTAAGGAGCTTGTGCCAGAATGTAAATCAATGGACAGCTTCCTTCAGGAAGAAATCTTGTTATAAAGAACTATGCCAGTTGAACTCCCGAATGTTCTTAGTGAAGCGTTTGATTTACATTCTGGCCCAAGCCTGTTATCTTTCCCCACACTTGTGGCACACAGTCAGTCCTCCATCCTGGGGCCACACTTGGACTAGCCCTGCTCTAAGAATCTGTTGTGTATTGAAATTATACTATTGATCTTGAATCCCCAAAAACATTGTAAACAAGTTGACCCTAATTAGAATTGAAACCAGTTTTCTTAAAAACCCAAATATTGGGTGGGCAATGGTGGCGCAGTGGCAGAGTTCTCGCCTGCCATGCTGGAGACCCAAGTTCGATTCCTGGTGCCTGCCCATGCAAAAAACAAAAACAAAACACCCCGAATATTGCACATATATTGACCACAAATAGAATGTAAAAAAATTTGAGAAATTCATGTTTTGTAATAAGTGATAACCTGACATTTGTGTGATGACAGCCAAATGGGCACATCTCATAAAAACCCAGTGCTAAAACCACTTTAGTGAGTGAGGCACTTGCTCCAACTCCTGGCTTCAATGTCTGTGGGTTCACTTTTGCTGCAGAGTTGAGATCAGATCTCCCAACTTGAGTTTGGGATCCTCCACTGAACACCATATTGGACCTGACTCCCCATCCTGCTTGTTAAAGGTTAAAGCCTGTGGCTCAGCAGCTCTGTACCCTCCACCTTTAAATGCGTGGTGTGCCCCTGACCTGGCCCTTGTGTGTTGGCCGTATTGTCACCTTATGATTAAGCAAGCAAATAAATAGTATTGAGCATTGAAACTCAAGTTGCTTGGGATCTGCTAAATTCACTCTCGATTTCTATCTGCTTTTGGTTTGTTACAACTACGTTTATATGACTCCATTTCTCCTGCCACTTGGGGGAACCACTTCTCTTGGTGCTTTCATGGCAAGCTGACATAAAGTTAGGTCAAAATTGAGAGTTAGTTAAACTGATTTCAAACACGTTGCATTTCTATCAAATGCAATAACCCAGAATATTCCACATTGCTTCCCTCCCTACGCTCGAAATGGAGAATCTTCTCTATCTGAACCTTTGCTGGGAACTGTTGCTTCTCACCATACACATTAGTGAAGGTGGTGGCAGCTGGTTGTCCCTGCTTTTTTGTAGGGGTTCTTAGCCTTTGTGTGCATGTGTGTGTGTGTGTGTGTGTGTGTGTGCGTGCGCGCACATGCCATGGACCTGTTCAGCAGACCCTTTCTCAGAATGTTGTTTCCAAATGTGTAAAATAAAGCCGTTTAAGATTACAAAGGAAACCATTTGATGCTCAACCTAAGAAATTGGTAATCTATTCCAATGCTAGAAAAAATTTTAAAACAATTTGTGATAGTAACACATGTGCTTCATTATTAACGCATTAAATCATAAACCTAGCAGCAGGTGGTCTAAGGACAGCATCATTATGAAGTAGCGATGAGCATAAATGACAGAATGATATATCTACCAGTTTTTTAACTGGTAAGAGGCACAGGTACTGCTAACACTGTTGTAGTTTGTTACTCACATTATAATACAAAAAAGTGCTAGAATTTCAGAGTTTAGTGAAAATTAATATGTATTCTTTACCTATCTGTATTCGAAGACCCCCTGCATTCTCCGATTAAGTATTCCTGCCTTGTAAAAACCAAGCGGGGGGAAATGGGGCATTCGGAATCTTTTTATTACTTTTCTAGGGTAGATATCTTGAGGCCTTAATAAAATCCAATTACAATTTCTGTACTTGGGGAAATTCTATTATAATTCCCTTTTGCATTATTTGGAATACAAAGGAGCATGTTTACCCTCATTCTATTTGTAGAAACCTACATTTCACAAAGAACTTATTTCATGCAAAAGCTTTGCGTAAGATACTCATTTTCCCCAGTGCAGTTCTTGCCTGCAAAGATGATCATCATTGGTTGGTCACACCTATTCCCATGAGAAGGAAAATTTATCACATGAAGAAGCTAGAGGGTTTGGGACTCTTTGGAGAGATATTCTTGAGAAAGCTCCAAACAAGTGCCCCAGAGAAAAGGGGATCATTGTGGGCTACAGTGATCAGAGAAGGCTTCTTGAAGAAGCAGAGAGAGAGGTGAAGGAAGGGGGTTAGGTATGAGGTGGGAAGTGGATAAAGGGCGAGGGGTGAATTCAGGTCACTTTGGCCCAAGTGAAGGTCAGCTGGAGAGGAACCTGGACCTTTAGGTTGGAGAAGGGCTTTGAAGGACCTTCACCAAGATGACAGGGGATTCGAATATTATTGGCAGAGCAGAGTCATTGAAGTCTTTCAATAAGAAAGAGATAAATTTCTGATTTAGGCATACTAGTCTGATGGCAGTGTACTGGGTGAATTGGAGGTGGGTGGAAAATTATGAGTAATACTCTCAGGATCAGACAACAAAACCGGATGGAGAAAATTTATCATCATTCTTTCTCTACTCTTAAGGTTTCCCAGAATTGCCTGAAGACAGGATTCACCTGGAGAGCTTATGAATTCTACAGAATATTAGGATTCTCCCCCACAAATTATGCCCTCAGTAGGTCTGGGATTCAGTAGGGAGTTTGTGATTTTTAAAGCAGTCAGCTCCAGTGATTTTATCTTCAGGCACATTGGAAAATACTCCACAGGATAGTTAGTTGTTTGGCTGATCGGTGTGAAATTATGTGTGAGGTGTAAGATATTAAACGAACACTAGAATTACTATCACTACTACTACTACCATTCTAATTAGGATAAACTCTCTCAGGTAGAGAAAGGAAAGGACAAATCTATGGCAGGAATATTAGGAAAGAAAATCAATATGACCTACTCACCTAATGTTGGGAATTGGAAAGGGAGATCCAAAAGAATGAGCATTCCAAGGTGTTGAGTCTAAATGTTGGCAGAATGAAGATGCGTTAATAGAAGTAGACTTTGCAGTTGATAGTGAGGGCTGGTAGTGCCAAATAACCCATGCCAATTTGGTAAAGTGTAACTCTAAGGTTCCTTTGGTAGAAACGGTGCCCTCGAGTCAGCATTGGTGGTTGATCAGAGATGGGGAAAGTGGAGGACTGTGGGTGCCTCCTCTGGAGTGTGGTCCCTTCTGATAGAACACAGATCAGCTCTGGATTGTTCATTTGCAATTAGCAATGAACACTTGTACTGGCTTCTCTAAGTAACATGCACACACACACAACAGCAGCCTGTTACACTCAAGTACTTGAAGTAAATTACATGCATCTTGGCAATCATTAGCAAGAGTTCCATTTAGCACAAGTTGCATTAGAACTTTGTCAAAACACTTGAATGAGGAAGTCAGGGGTTTGAAAGGGAGACTTGGGTCTTTGAATAAGCGACTGCTGAAACCATGGGAATGAGTGAGATTTTCAGAAAGTTACTGGAGCTGTATGACATTAAGGTGTCTTTTTTTTTTTTTCAAGGAGATAAGTGTAAATGGGGAAGAACAGGGGACTGAGAATTCATGGTCCTCTTAAGCCAGAGCAGAGGACCTCCAGTTTTGCCTGCTCCACTCATGAAGCCATGAACTGTGTAAAGTATAAATTGATTTGCTGCTGAGAAGAGAGTGGTCTGGGGGAGTCAGTTGCAAGATGTAAAAGAGTAAGTGCTAAGGAAAAGATGCTGGGAATGCAGATGGAGTTTTCAAGAAGTCTGGCTTTGAAAGAAAGTGAGATGTGGAAGAGAGCAGGGAGGAAGTATCCAAATAAATGAAGACCACTCAAATAAGAACAAGCAAAGGCTATTTATTTGGAGTGTACTATAGCAAGGGTGTCAGCCACTGTCATTTGAGTTTGGCAGAGAAACACGGGCAGGCAGGCGAGTTGGAGGGCATAGTGGAAAAGAAGGCCTCAGATACGCCCTGACTGGAGGCTGTAGGCAGGGGCAAGCTGGAAAAGCCGAGCGTCCTCGCTTAGAGGAGCATTTTTTGCTTCCTCCTATTGGTCCTAAATTGGAAGCAGGGACAAAAATTAGAGAAGGTGGAAGTCTTTGACCAAGTCCTGGTCGTTTGTGGCAGATTTGCTGTAAAGATTGTGATTTGGCTGATTCAGCTAGTTGCTGCAAAGATTGTGGATCAGAGTTCTATTTTCACATCTGGTCCGGCCATTGTCTGTTTGTATATTCAGTTTCTCACAGGATTACATCCCTGGGTGGGGTGGTGGGGGTGTATATTAATGTGTTTTTTTTTTTTTTTTTGCTTGTTTTTTGCATGGGCAGGCACCGGGAATCGAACCCGGGTCTCAGGCATGGCAGGTGAGAACTCTACCTGCTGAGCCACTGTGACCCGCTCTATTAATGTGTTTTATTTTTTTTTTCCAATTACCTTTCTACTGATCAGAAATGAATGAACAATCAGAAAAAAACAATTCCACTCCAGAGGGATGCACGGATCGAAATTCTCCCGAGAAAAACTGTCAAATTGGACAGAAGCAGCTGGTATGACATACGGATAATATGATTCCATGTATTTGGGGAGTTCCCAATTCGGGGACCTCAGAACTGCCCTTGAATGTGGGTGAGAAGGTGGGGTCAGCCAGGACTCGCAGGAGGGGGCTGTCTCCTCCCATCCTTCCTCTTTACTCTGCCACACTAAGCTGGTCTCACGTCACATTTCTCCTCACTTCCTGTTACACTCCCTGACTTAGGGCCCAGTATTCTGGTCGATAAAATCCTGCCCTCAGGTAGAATATTTGTGGAGAATATAGTCAAATGCTTTTGTTGTTGTTGTTTGTTTGTTTTCCACATGTTTTTATTTAACAAATCCTATGTCATCCTTATTATGTATTCATCATGGTTCTAAAACTCTGTATATATTAACTCATTTAATCTTATCAAAACCCTGTGAAGTAGATACTCTTGTTAACTCTATTTTCTAAAATAAGAAACCGAGGCTTTGAGAAAGGAATTGTTCAAGGCACACCACCAACAGGTGGAAGGGGCAAGGTTTGAATTCAACTAGGCTGGCACTTCTTAACTATTTGCTATGCTACTGAGCACAGTAATAAATATTAATAAATAATGCTTATTTCATAGGTGTGCTGGACACAAATGTAGAACTGTTTTACCTTTTATGAGGTTAAGTTTATGAAACAAGTATATATACACATGCTAAAATGAAGTTTTAAAAAACCAAAACTTTATACTAACTAGACTATTACCGAACTAAATAAACTGCAGAAAAGCCTGTGAAATTCTTTTTGCGAATTTATAATTTTGAAGTGAACTTCATACACTGGAAGTTTCCCTTGTTCAAGATGTAGAACTTTACGTATATGTCAACCTACATTTTATTGGGCTACTCAGATTATTGTCTTCTAAAATCTATCAAAAGAGCATTCCCTGGCCCCACGATCTATGTACCACACCTTCAAAATAACTTCAGGGTATTTAATCAAAGCATCTTTGTTGCTTCGCTCCTGATCATGCTTCATTTGATTTGGAATTACAAAAGTCCCCAAATGGAGACTTTCAAAACTCCCCGCTAGCATCCTGGAAGTCATTCTAGCACAATTTTCTTCTCCAAATCTGGTTTTGACTGAGTGAATCCTTGCATTGGCTGTGCTCCGAATCGTAGCTCTGATTGAGTCCTCACTCCCAGAGTTGGGAGCACTTTGGGAACCCGTCCAAGGCAATAAGTGGTGTGTGGGGCACAGGTGTCTTGGGGTCTCCTCCTTACCGGGGCTTCTTCAACTAACAGCTGAGGAAGGGCCTTGGTTCCCTTGTGCTTAGCCACCATGAAATGCTAATTCTGACATCCACCCCGTCCTCGGATGTAAGAAGCCGACTAGTGTTTTGCAGGTATATAGGAATTCTTTTATTCCCCCCTTGATTTTTTAAAATATTTATATTATATGAGTTTTCTGCCATGTATTTCTTTATTCTGAAAGAATAATCTAACTTGAGAAAACTTACAGCATCTTTTGTAGCTTGATCAGCTTAAACATTAAATTCTTCATGTAAAGCATCTATGCTTTCATGCCATTATGGTAAAGCTTACCGAAAGTTCATTGAGTCAATGTAAAGCAGACAAAAGTATCCAGTTCTTACTACTAATGTGTTTTATTTGCTTTACAGCAACAAATAGAGCGGCAGTTAAAATGCCTGGCATTTCAAAACCCCGGGCCACAGGTCGCAGACTTCAATCCTGAAACAAGGCAGCAGAAAAAGAAAGCACGAATGTCAAAGATGAATGAATATTTTTCTGTAAAGTACAAGTAAGATTATAATTTATTATGCATCATCTGTAGTATTATAAAATACATGAGTTCTCCTTGGCAATGCTAAGTGATTATAGGTCACCTTCTTTTCTTTATTTTTAGAAAATCTTTTATAAATTACAATAGCATACCATGTGTCTGGAAGTTAGAAAATTTCAAGAGGTAGTCTATAATCCTAAAGTAAGAATTAGTTTTTTTCAAAAAAGTCTTCAGAGATCCGTCAACTAGAGTAAAAGCAATAGTAGGAAAGATGATTAAGAGTAGCAAAGATGTATCATTAGAAGAATATATAAGCATGGGAATGGATTCAGGATATCAAATGGGCATAGAGCTATAATTAAACGCAATCGTTACTAGCAAATCAGAGATACAAACTACACAAATCATAAAGGAAAATGCTGATAAATTTGACAATATTAAAATAATAATTATGAATTGAAAATGTATAAATATTAAAAGACACCCTAAGAACAAATGACAAAGTGGGAGAAGATATAAAAGACTAATATCCAAAACAGACAAAAAAAATCCTGCAAGTCAAGAAGAAAGAGATAAATATCTTGATAGAAAAATGAATAGAATAATGAACAGGCATTTTATAGAAGAAAAGGCTAACAGCATTCAGGGTACCAAACCTTGTCAGTATAGTAGGGGAATATGCCAGACTTGCCAGATAATCAAAGAATTTAGCCTGATGATGTCCATGTTGATGAGGCTACAGGCCATAAATTGAGTTTAAAATGACAACCACTATTAAAAACAATTCAAGGGCGGTGCAATGGTGGCTCAGTGGCAGAAATGTTGCGTGCCATGCCGGAGACCCAGGTTCGATTCCCAGAGCCTGCCCAAGCCAAAAAAAAATCATTACCTATATGCCATATGTACATGTCATTATTACAAAAACATCATTCCCGGGTATGTAAATACCCTGGAAAAACTCTTACACTTGTGAAACAGATGTTCAAGAAGGTTTGTAGTATCACTGATTGTAATTGCAAAAAATAAAATAAAATAATAACACACACAAATGTGGCAATAACCCCAAATTCATCAATGAGGGAATAAAGAACTACCTTGTAGTATGTAGACACAGTGGAATATGTACAGAAAAGACAATATTTGAATGTAATTATCCATACCATCAAATCTCAAAGTATATTATAAAAGTAAAAGCAAATCACAAAAGAAAAATGCAATATGCTTGGGCATATACATAGGTTACATATGTGGCATAACTACAGGTAAAAAAAGGAAATGATTCTTACAAAACTAAGGTGTGGTTCCTCTCAGATTGGAGGGCAAAGAGGTGTGATGGGATGGGACATGAAGACAACTTCAAAGGTATGGGGCTTGAAGACAACTTCAAAGGTATAATTCTTCTTTTATTTAGCTGGACAGTGGGCACATAGAAGTTTGTTTTATTATTCTTCCTTAACTGGGCATGTATATTTGGTGCACATTTGTATGCATAATTGAGTTTAATAATTTTATAAGAGATTGCATCACACGAGTAGAGAACCATAAACTCTGTGTCAAAGCAGAGGAATATTTGGGTTAAGACAAAAGGAAAGGAACAGGATTTGTCTTGTGCTCTTGGGTTGGTTTCAGGACCACCCACTCCAATTTTTCCCATATATAATAGATTTTTTTTTCAGTGTGAAGGTGATTTTATTGCAAGTATACAAGTAAGGAACTGAAGGGAATCTCCCCAAAACCAGTTCAAAGTAAAGATGTGAATTAGGGTTTTAATAGATAAAGGAACAGGCCTCTGGTTAAAATTAAAATAAGACATAGTCACACAAATATTCTTATTTTCTAGATTCTTTGGTCACATCTTGCTTTTCTCAAGTTACTTCTTACATGCAGAATTTCATGATCTTAAGGAATCATCCATCAGGTCTGAATTTCTTTCTCTTGGTATCAGATAGTCTGTGGCAGTATGTTATCTGCTTTGGTAGAAACTCAAAACAAGATTCCAGTTAGGGTTTACACAGAAATGTCATGTACGAAGACAGAAATATTATTTAAAGATACTAGACGCTTGCCACTGTTATGATTTTTAGCTACTTGTTTTTCTATAAGCTTTTTTAACTAACATCTTCAGGAGAGGTAAGAGGCAAATTCTGATTGCCAGAGCTGGGAAATGCTATAAAACAGTGGAGAAATTATAAGTTCAGCACAACCAAGACCCAAAAGTAGTCATAATACATTACAAAACTCTCTTTTTCTGAAGAATTAATATCATTCCTCATCTAAGTACATCACCATGCTTTAATTTAGAATCTAGAGAAACACAAATTGGGGGAAGGGGTCCCTTTCTTTTTTTTAATGGTTAATACTTAGGGCTATAATTATAACACTCAATATATAAAAATGCAATTCAGTATATGCTATTTACAGTATAGTTACAGAATTTACAAATTTGAATGAATTTAAAGTACAGTACAGGTGGTATGGACTGATAATGGGACATCCATTTAAAGTTAGATGAATGTCTTCTCCTGATCCTGCCTCACTGTCTCTGTGATTGTGT